>JBAMJV010010497.1:0-44487 GCA_037951105.1 Echinarachnius parma | reverse complement strand
AAAAGTCGCGAAATGGTTGCAATTGAATGTCGGGCCGATATCATTATGCTGACATAAAAATTACGTCTCAAATAACACATCGCGCAGATATCGCACCAATATCGAAACTGAGAGCAATTCAAGAGGTCGGTAAAGGGTTGTACAGTTAATGTCGGGCCGATGTCAATAATCGATAAGGAATATGACATCTCAAATATGACATTAGAACAATGTTATACCGATGTCGGAGAAATAGCAATTTAAGAGGTCGGTAATGGGTGTGAAATTGATGTCGGGCCGATGTTTCCAATTGGACATCAATATGTCATCACAAATATAACGTCAAGCCGATTATTGCGCCGATGTTAGAATTGGCAGCAATGACACAAGTCGGCAAATGGTCATGAAATCGATGTTGAGCCGATGTCAATATTCCGACATGAATATACATCTACAATAATGACGTCGGCCTAATATCGCGCCAATGTTGGAACTGATAGCAATTTAGGAGGTCGGTAAGTGGATGTAAAATTGATATCGGGCAGATGTTATTAGTTAGACATCAGTGTGACCTCTTAAATATGGGTGCGGTTCGTTATTCCGAAGGTTCGTTATTCCAAAAGGTTCGTTATTCCGAAGGTTCGTTATTCCGAACACGCAAATTTCCTATACCTGAGTGTTCGTTAATCCGAACATTTGTTGCATTATTCCGAAGGTTCGTTATTCCGAAGGTTCGTTATTCCGAAGGTTCGCTATTCCTAAAATGAAATCGGGTTCGTTATTCCGAAGGTTCGTTATTCCGAAGGTCCGTTATTCCGAGGGTTCGTTATCCGAAGGTTCGCTATTCCTAAATGAAATCGGGTTCGTTAATCCGAAAATGAATTTGAGTTTGTTATAATGCTATAATTTCATATAAAGAGATAAATAAACTTAAATGTTTGATTGGTCTGGCCAAGGGAGGGAAAGGGGGAGGGGTATGCGTAATGCAGGCTGTAAATTAAATAAACAAAACACAAAGTATAGTATAGGTTTTCCCGTTCATTTTAACACTATTGTCATTCAATTTCATTAATTCGTCATTCAATTTCGTCCCGAGAAACCAACAGAGCGTAAATCACAACTTCAATTTCGTCAATGGTCATTCTATTTCGTCATTGGTCAACCAATTTCAAATATTTCGCATTCAAAATCGTCAATTGTCATTGGAATTCGTCTCGGCCACTGAGCGGGTGGTGAATGTTAAGTTCAATTTCGTCATTGTGCAAACAATTTCGTGAATTTGTCATTCAAATTCGTCATGTGGTATAGCCTTTTGTTGGGATAGGAAAACCAGTGTGTGTGTGTGTGTGTGTGTGTGTGTGTGCGTGTGATGTGTGATGTGTGTTTGTTTGTTTGTTTGTTTGTTTGTTTGTTTGTTTGTTTTATTTCCAAATCAAGATGAAACAAAATAAATAAAAAGTCCAGTTTGATTTACTTCAAATCTCTTACAAAATATATAAAACAAAACATAACAACATTACATATATTTCTATACAAAAAATATATAATTGAATGAAGATATGTTTTAAACGTATGTGTGTGTGTGTGTGTGTGTGTGTTACACCCCTATATAATTAATGTTACAATTTAACAATTACATCAAGACAATTTATAACATAAAATTACCTCCTAAATACATAGGACGAATTTGAATGGAGTTTTGACGAAATTGGTTGCCAATTGACGAAATTGCTTTCGCTTTTATGTGTTCAGCAACTGTGACCGACGAATTTGATTTGCAATTGACGAAAATGTGTGCATAATTACTAAATTGTGTGGTGATTGTGTTAAATTGATTGACGAAAGACGAAATTGAAGTTGGGATTTCCGCTCTGGTGGTTCCTCGGGACGAATTTGAATGACGAATTAATGAAATTGAATGACAAAAGTGTTAAAATGAATGGGAAAACCTATATTATAACAAGACCGATTTAATTTTCGGAATAACGAACCCGATTTTATTTTCGGATCAACGAACCTTCGGAATAACGAACCCGATTTTATTTTCGGATCAACGAACCTTCAGAATAACGAACCTTCGGAATAACGAACCTTCGGAATAACGAACCTTCGGAATAACGAACCTTCGGAATAACGAACTTCGGAATAACTGAACCTTCGGAATAACGAACCTTCGGAATAACGGACTGTAACCAGGCCGATACCTGACGATGTAAGAACTTGCAGCAATGTATAAACTCGGCAAATGGTCATTAAATTAATGTTGCGCCGATGTCAATAATCCGAAATGAATATGACATCTCATAAATAACGTCGGGCTAATTTCGGGCCGATGTTGGAACTGGTAGCAATTAAAGAGGTCGGTAAATGGTTGTAAAATTGATGTCGGACCAATGGGTTTTTTTATTGGACATCAATATGACACTTCATTTATGACGCCAAGGCGATATCTTGCCGATGTCATAAATGGCAGCAATGAAACAAGTCGGCAAATAGTCATTAAATTGATGTTGTGCCGATGTCAATAATTCGACATGAATATGACATCTTAAATATTACGTCGACTAATATTGGGCTGATGTTGCAACTGATAGCAATTAATAGGTCAGTAAATGGTTGTAAAATTGATGTCGGGCCAATGTTTCTAATTGGGCATCAATATGACATCTCAAATATGACGTCAGGCCGATTCGGCCGATGTCAGAACTGGCAGCAATAAATTAAGTAGGCAAATGGTCAATTAAATCGATGTTGTGCCGATGTCATAATCCGACAATGAATATGACATCTTAAATATTACGTCGGACTAATATCGCGCTGGAAGCAATTTAAGAGGGTCGGTAAAAGGTTGTAAAAATCGATGTTAGGCCGATGTCATCAATTAAACATAAATATGACAACTCAAATATGACGTCGAGCCAATATTGCGCCGATGTCGGAACTGATAGCAATTTAACAGGTCGGTGAAAGGTTGTGAAATAGATGTCGGACTGATGTTATTAATCCTATATAAATATGACATCTCAAATATGACGTCAGTCCGATCGTAATGTGCCAATGTTGGAACATGTAGCAATTAAAGAGGTCATTAAATTGTTGTCAAATTGATTTCGGGCCGATGTTTTGAATTGGACATCAATCTGACATCTGAAATTTGACGTCCGGCTGATATCCCGCCAAAGTCAAAACTGGCAGCAATGAAACAAATAGGCAAATGGTCATTACATTGATATATTGTGCCGATGTCAATAATCCAACATGAATAAGACATCAAAAGCATGACGTTGTGCAATCTGTTGGATAAAAACATAAACATATGCCACATTATGTATGGTCCGACAACATAGCTTAAAGCCAAAAACTGATGTTGTGACAATGTTGGGCTAGCGGACATTTTAACGTCGGGCCACGACAAAACTTGATGTTCTCTCAACGTCAGGAATCGATGTTGGGCCTTCGTTGGAACTGACATTGGGCCATTGTCAATAACTGATGTCAGGCCGATTTCGTAAAATGACGTTGGGCCAGCATTAAAAAAAAGCCGCGCTGATGTTGGGCGGGCGGGCATTTTAACCACGGGCCGACGTCAGATTTTTAATGTTGGCCCAACGTATCCTTACATTGGGCCCTACGTTGACACAACGTCAGGTGGCTAGCTGGGTACGCTCCATGGCCCTGGGAAGCGGGGTGCGGGGGGTGCTGCAGCACCCCCGGAAATTTTTCAGGGGGTGCGCAGCACCCCCTGCAAATTTTTGTATATGTTATAATGTATATCATTTGCTTCGTTTACGAAATTGTCACACAGCCGACAGCCACAAATGACGCTCTTTCTAGGCTTGTCAGAACAATTTGAAGTAAAAGGGCACCCCAAATAGAGATCCATCAAAGCAAGGGTAAGATAATGTTGAGAACCTTTTGCCCACATCTTGAAAATGATCCTTCTACATCAAGCGCATACAGATCCACCTAACCATACAAAAATACGCCAGAAACAACAGTTCCACTAGGAGATACACATGGATTCAACAGCGTGTGTTTTTAGTGTGTCCACGGGCGTATGATCTCGGGGGATACCCGGGGGGGGGGGGGTACACACGTATAATGGTTATACGGGGATGTGCCGCTGGGAAGGGTGACTTTTTCAAGAAAGATCCTTAGACATGGGTCCCATTTTCATAAAAAAAACCTTAGACATTGGTGCCTTTTTCATTTATTCCTTTCCGTCTTTTCTCCCTCATTTTCTCCGGGATTTTGGGATTTGCCGATGTGAAATTGCTAAAATTGTCAAGCTCGCTCCGCTCGCTAGCATACATAGTATTTCACAACCTGTTATATATAACCCTTCATAACGCCATTTCATAAGCAATAAAAACGAATATACCCATACAATTATATTGAAACAAATGGCAATTTTCCGCTGTGAAATGGCTAAAATTTTCAAGCTCGCTACGCTCGCTCACACACATACATTTCACAACATCGGGTGTTTATAATTGCCAAAGTTCCCTGGTGTAGGAGGGGGGACACCCCCCCCCCCCCCTCCAAACCAGTGGCGGATCTACGGGGGGGGGGGGGGGGTTAGGGGGTTTAAAAACCCCCTCCCCCCTTGGGCTGCCAAGTGAAAATGTATCAGTGGAAAAAGTGAACAAAAAAGTGACCAAAATCACTTACGGGGGTTCAAAAACAAATCGCCGCTTCGCGGCTCGTGGACGAAAGTGAAAAAATCGCTTACGGGGGTTCAAAATAGCATAAAAAAGTCGCCGCTCGTGGACGAAAGTGAACAAAAAGGCGAAAAAATCGCTTACGGGGTTTAAAATAGCAAAAAAAGTCGCCGCTCGTGGACGAAAGTGAACAAAAAGGCGAAAAAATCGCATGCGGGGGTTCAAAATAGCAAAAACAAAATGACGATGATCTGCATCGTCATTGGGTCAACCCCCCCCCCCCCCCCCTTAGCAAAAAGATAGATCCGCCCCTGCAAACCCTCCCCCCGCTAGGTGGCTTCGCGCCCTCAAAGTATAAACTTTCGCCCTCCCTAAGAAATACCCCCGCCGCCCCTGTAGTATGGTACAGTTTACTAATGAAGAATTTATCAAAACTAGCATACATAGTATTTTACAACCTGTTTATATATAACCTAATAACGCCATATCATAAGCAATAAAAACGAATATACCCTACAATTATATTGAAACAATGGCAATTTTCCGCTGTGAAATGGCTAAAATTTTCCAGCTCGCTCCGCTCGCTCACATACATAATATTTCACAACCTCGGGTGTAATTGCCAAAGTTCCCTGGTGTAGGAGGGGGGACACCCCCCTCCTAAACCAGTGGGCGGATCTACGGGGGGGGGGGGGGGGGGGGGGGGGGGGTTAGGGGGTTTAAACCCCCCCCCCCCCCCCTTGGGCTGCCAAGTGAAAATGTATCAGTGGAAAAAGTGAACAAAAAGTGACAAAAAATCACTTACGGGGTTCGAAATAGCAAAAAAAATCACTTACGGGGTTCAAAATAGCCAAAAAAAGTCGTCGCTTCGCGGCTCGTGGACGAAAGTGAAAAAAAAGGCGAAAAAATTGCTTACGGGGGTTCAAAATAGCAAAAAAAAATCGCCGCCTCGCGGCTCATGGACGATGATCTGCATCGTCATTGGGTCAAACTCCCCCTTAGCAAAAAGCTAGATCCGCCCCTGCAAACCCTCCCCCCGCTAGGTGGCTTCGCGCCCTCAAAGTATAAACTTTCGCCCTTCCTAAGAAAATACCCTGGCGCCGCCCCTGTAGTATGGTACAGTTTACTAATGAAGAATTTTATCAAAAACTGCAAAATGATTGGCCATTGTTTTATATTACAGCTAAAAATGAAATATTTATCCCCCACTTTTTGATGCGGGGTGGCCTGTACAAGACAAACAATCCCCACTTTCAGAAGTTAAATCTTCTAAAAATCTTACAAAATGCATAATAATAATAATAATATATAACTGCAACAATTATGACCATACTTATACAGTGATATTTTAAACACCAATTTCCAAAATGTCTCCACGTGGGAGGGGGCACACCCCCTCCCCCAAGTATCTGTAGACATGCACGGACGACAGGCGGACGATGTAAGTGTATTTATGGTGTGTGTAAGTTCGATTGTGTTTGTATACTAAACTGGGCTCCAAAAGAAACTTATCACTTCTTCAGAGCGACACACATTAAAATCCAAAGCCTACAAAGTAATCATAATCGGGCATAGAATAGATATAATACTCCTTAGCAAGCTCATCTAAAAAAATTATGTTTGCTTTAGTCAACAAAGAATAAAATAAGGTGAAATCGCAAGAGGTAATTTTTCCAAAAATCACAGAAACTGCTCGTTTTACCGGCATAGAACTCGGTACGGACAATAGCCAGTCTAGTGGTTACATAACCCGCTTTGAAGTTGAATGAATAGCTATTGAAAGTTCTGAATAGACCGCCTTTCGTGGAGGTTCGCAGCGAGCAGTTTCTGTGATTTGTGAAAAGTGACCTGTAGTGATTCCATGGCATTTTTCTCTTTTTTGGCAAAAGCAAACTTGTAATTTTTGAGATATGCTTCATAATGAGAATAATAGCTTATCTGTGTCTAAATATGGATCAATTTGGTGCTATGGATTTTAGTGAGCGTCGCTCTGAAAAAGTGATAAGTTTCTTTTGGAGCCCAGTTTATATAGCGGTCTTATCATGAGGGAAGATGGTAATGATTTCTTTAATTAAGTATTATCAAATTTCCTTCCAAGGTATGCACCAGATTGCATTATTTCGAGTCCAAATTTGCCAAAGCTCCCTAGCGTGGGAGGGGGGACACCCCCTCCCCCGCCCCCCCCCCCCCCCCCCCTGCGGTGCTCCGCTCCCTCGCAGTTGTGCCACACCCCCAATCCGTTGACCATATACGTACCACTTTAAAATTCCTTCCGACGGGCCTGTATACGTATATATATATCAGCATCCCCGGTGAAAAAATCGTTCCCAGGGCCCTGGTACGCTCCTAATCCACATTGGGCTAGAGTGGCGTTCATTGTTCTCTATTGTTATCGATCGTATTACACGTGTTCACCAATCACGCGTCGCTCCCACTGTTAGGGCATGAGAGTAGTACTGTCTCCGAGAACAAGTTGGCAAATCTGTGGGGAATGAATGGGAAGATTAACTAACAATCGTGAACTCACATGCATGAACAGACAATAGCTCGCAGAACAAAAGTTCAGATCGTAGGAGTTCTGCGCTCGCTTTGAACACGCCCAAAACAAGCGTAGCGGTTCCATGATCTGAACTTTGTGTGTTCATGCATGGGAGGTTATCGCTTGAAAGGATGAGTCATCGTCTTTATCAATACATTATGGGGTATGAGCAGTGTATTTGAGAACGGGGGAAGATCAGCAGTGAAATGTTGCAAAATGCGCCAATGAACTTTAGTCTGAATGTCTGACTCTGAAGGGCCGGTCACATTTACGGTAGTGGACGTAGTTGAACGTAGTTGAACGTAGTTGAAGGTAATTGAGGATAGTTGAATGTACCGTACATCCGTACTATACTGTAGTTGTCCGTGATGCTAACTTGGTATTAACTCGGGGGAGCCGTGATCTTCGATTTAATTTGTGAACATGTTCAAAAGAGCGGTACGTTAGAGGCATCCGTGATGCTAACGTACTAAACCGAAGTGTAACGTAGTGTACCGTAGTCTAACGAAGTCTTACGTACTAACGTACTTCTTAACGTACTCAAACGTACCCTAGCGTACTCTTATGTACTTTAACGTGCACACAATCAGCATAAGCACTCTTGATCCAGGCATGTTTCACCAACAAAATTAGACAAATTTCACAGAACTGCTCTGTTTGAAAAAAAAACAAGCGAACAATTGCCGTACCACACCGCGGGCTGGCTGCATACTCCGTGCGGAGTTGCTAGATATACCGTAGTGACGTTCTTACAGGAATAGTTGAGTTCTGGTAAAGATAGTACAGTTTTGGTCAAACTGACTTTTAGTTACCAAAACCTGCACAATTACATTAGAAACTAATAGTAATATTTCTACCAAAGGAATAAGACATTGCAAATATAAAAAAAGCAAAAAGCCTGTTATCATGCAAAAAGAGCCGTTACAACTCATGAGGCCGCTCCATGAACACTTATCGGATTCAATCATTTAAAAAAAAATATTGTGCACGTGATGTTTTGTTGAAAATTAATAGTGATTAGAATTAAAAACCCTTAATTTTTTAAAAGAGGAAGCATTTCTTAGATTTGTTCATTGGCTGGTTCAAAATTATAGAATATTTGTGGGGACCCACATTTATTACAAATGGTTATGTTTATGGATATTTCAGCCATTTCTGAACCGATTTTGATCAAATAAAGTTTATTCTGTCTTTAAAATTGTATGTTATATCGAATTTGACACTCAGTTGTTCATTATCTTACAAAAACATTATTTAGTGCAGCGCCCTTTCTACCAAAACTCAAGTATCCCTTTAAGTGTAATTTAGCGTAGTCTAGCGTAGTCAGAAGTACCACTCAGTACCCTTACCGAAAGCAAACAGCACCCGCATTAGCGTAGTCTAGGGTAGTTTATTTTACTTAAATGTACATATCTGTACTCTTCTGTGGATCATCAAACTATCCCCCCTAACGTTTGTGTGCAGTAAACCCTATTGATTTGTACAAATGAATAGGGATTACTGCAGATTACTGCAGTTAACTGGATAGTTTTTTTTTTTACTGTAGTTCGACGTTATTTAACCTAGTTTAACGTACTTACACCATGTCTGACCAACAGTAAGTCACCCTACGGATCACTACTAGTGGACGAGGTTGAACGTAGTGGAGGCTAACGTAGTTGAAGGTAGTTCAACGCACCGGCATCCGTACCATAACGTAGTTTACCGTACGGATCACTACGTCCACTACCGTAAACGCTAGACTACGCTAGACACTACGCTAATAGAACGTCCCTGCATTCTATTTAGCAATTCCGCACAAAGTATATGCAGCCAGCCTGCGGTGTGGTACGGCCATTGTGCGCTTATTTTTCAACAGAGCGGTTCTGTGAAATTTGTCTATTTATTTTGCTGAAACATGCCTGGACCAATATTGCTGATGCTGGTTTTGTTCACGGTAAAGTATGTTAGAGTCAGGGGGGGGGGGGGGGGGGGGGTAAACTCAGCCGCCATGATGGTTTGGCATAGTATGCGATTAGAAGCAGTTTAGCTATGTCACAAAACGTCATCAAAAGTATGACAGGCTGTGTATTTCGAAATTGATCTGGAATTAAATAATAAAATACATCATATTGAGCGGTGAAATATTCACCACCTCTTTATCTAGCGTAATCAATTTGTGTTGCCCTTTTCTACTCCATCAATCAGACCACTTTTTTAGTTACATTTTGTGTTAAAGGGGTAGTTTAGTTTGGGTAGAGAGGGCACTTCACATCACAATTTTTTTGCTAGGTAATGAAAAAATGAGTGTTGAATTTGCAAGAACATGCAATTTTAATGGCAGAATAGACTTTATTTGGTCAAAATCGGCCCAGAAATGGCTGAAATATCAATAAATGTATCTGAACCTATAATTATTTGGGGCCCAAATAATTAGATGAATTTTTCAAACCAAAAAAAAGGCTTGCACTTTTTAAAAAATGTTCAAGAGCGTTTTTTTCAATAGTTGATCTTTCTATTTAATCATTATTTCAATAATACATCACAAGCATAATTTTGTATGAAAAATGGTTGAAACCAACACCTTTTTAGAGAGCGCCCTCTTGAGTTTTACTGGCTTTTTAAAAAACGATAACAGGCTTTTTACTTAGTCGTTTGTAATTTTGTATACCTTTCGATCATGGTGGAGTTAAAACTATTAGTTTTATAATGTTACTGTCCATGTTTGGTTACTAAAGTTGAGCCTTACCAAAACTGTACTACCCCTTTAAATACTGTTTATGATTGCTCAATATTTGCAGAAGAGTCGCCCTTTATACACGGATCACTGTCTCAGCCAAGGGCAAAAATTGTTTACAAATTCATCGCGCGCAAAATCACAAATGTACGCGCTTATGCCATCTTTGCCACATAGAAGTAGTATGGACAGGTCTCTTAACTTCGCGCGTATCCCAACTTCGCGGATCATAGGCGAGATACGCAAAAATTAGAACACGGACACGGCGACGGAAATTTTCAATGTCAACTGAAAGAGCACACATCAATTACTCATCAACCAAAAATTAGCAAATAAAGAGCAATATTTCTAAAGAAATACTTACTTTTTGTGGTCTTTTTTGGTAAATCACAACTTTGGTGTTCCAACAAAATTATGGAGGAGGAAGTATCAAGCAAATTAGACGGAAATCGTTCCAGTAGAACATATTTGTTGTCATCAAAAGGCTGCGCAAAATGCTCCTTTATTCGACCTACCCATCAAATTTATTTTCGGATCGCGCAATCTCCGTAGATAGCTTGACAACGCTGCGCGTGCTAAGATGCTAATGCGCGCAAAATGTTTGCATCATCACACTGCCATTGAAATGCGTGTTACGGTTTGCTACACGGGATACGTGTTAAGTCAATGGCAGGGTGCCCTATGTATTATGCGCGAAGTATGGAGACTACCGTACTCGGTGAAGAAGCTCTTGCTGATATGACATAGTCACGGAATCGGGTCATTAACACCACGAATTGTGAGTTTAAATGAAATTGTTCAAGATAAATCGAATCCTCAGAATTTGAGGGGTAATTTATTATTGTTTCATTGAGATTACTGTAATTTTCTTGTTCCTAAGCCACTTTGAAAAAATCCTAAATTTTCGTGCGCGAAGTTAGGATACACCTTCATATATAACCAAAGACGCTTAATGGAAAGACCGACCACTGTTCAATTATCCTGTACAAAGTGAACGGGCAGAGCGCGATTTACAAAATTAACACGCACTTTGATACGCAGGCTATTCATTATGACGTCACAATAACAATGTATACATCGCCTGACTAGAAATAATTTAAAGAACTCGTGATGAAGTTTGATGACCCCAAATTTGCATATCGCGCGTAAAATTTGTTTTGCACACTTGGTTGCGCGTACAATAATAAAGAATTAAATAAAGACAGAGCGCGGACTGAGCGCGCGTTAACATTAAAATACGCGATTAGCCATTGCCTTTTTTTCTCTACACGGTAAGATCTTTAAATTTCAAAAATATATTTCTCACAGCTATAATTTCAAACGTAAAAACTCTATCGACTATAATTTTTAATTTATATTTTTAAATAAACAAAGACAAAATTAAATCAGCAAAACAATGTGTCCCCCAGGTGTACTCAACTTGGAGATAAGCTGATGTTCATTCGTCATACTAGCCTGAATTTGCCGAATTTAAGTAAGTACGTTCTGATCCTTACTTTTGTTTAAATTAATACTAACAAAGGGAACATTTGTTCCAAAAAAGCTATTGACTATAATTTTTAAATGTTTTTTCATTAATTAAAATGAACAAGATTCAGTACTGTACCCAAACCTCTGGGTGTACTCAACTTTCTCTTAAGCTCGATTTGAATCTTCATTCCGTCTGTAGGGACATCGCTGCGCGACCGCCAGTGAGCTGTCTTGTAATTCTATAGTCTTTGATATAACTAGAAGAGAATCTACGCACTGCGCGCTAATTTTCCCAAAGCCTTAACACGCAGCAAACATGGCCGGTTAGGGAAACTTCATGGACTGGCTAACATGGAATGCTGGGTATTTTGTAGTCTATGATCTAAGACCCTCGATCGCATGCTAAAAATAATCCCACCACCCATAATAGATAGCCGCCAACGAGAGAGATCTGCACAACAACAGTGATGGCTGCCAGCCGAGGCCTCGTGAGCAGCGATCACTGATGTTACGCAGACCTCTCTCGTTGGTCGCGTTATGTTCAGCATGCGATCGAGGGTCTCGATCCTAGACTAAACGTATCCCAGAATTCCATGTTAGCCAGTCCATAAGTGTTTCCAAGATTAAGGCGCAGTATGACCCCCCTGCTTTGCCACAGAAAGTACCATAGAAGTATGAATAAACAACCAACCCGTTTATAACTAGAAGGCTCACTTATCGCGCGCAAGTCACGTGTCCCATAGACTTTGAACATGGGCAACATGGCGGAGTGACACGACTTTTGAAGCTCCCGTGTACTACTTACTTCCTGTTTGTTTTATGTTACATGTTAGTTTTCTTATATTTTGTGATATATTGTTTTGAATATGTGTATATATATCTGTATATATTTGTTATATTGTGCTAAATGTGATTTTCTTCAATACCCTACGACAGGGTGACATGAGAAATAAAACATTGAACATTGAACATTGAACATTGAACTTCTCTACGTCATCGCGTAGTGACCTAGAAATACTTGACCAATCATCATGCTATGCAGTGCGTAGACTATCGCGCCTATTTTCCTGCGCACTGTCCCAGATTTCATCACGCTTATGAGAACAATGGGATCCATTGTGACGTATGCTTATGAACTTGTTTTATTGACCTCGATCCCGTGACGACGCGTATGAACTACTCTGTGATTGGTTAACTGTAGTTCTCAAGTAGCCCATAATTCAACCAGTAGTAGAACCTTCCGGAGACCAAAAATCGCGTCACTCTGGCAGAGTGACACCCCCCTGCTTTGGCTACAATGGACATTTGAGTGCGCACTTGGTGGGCTCAACTGGCCTGTCCAGTTTCTCTACCCCCACCGACGCCCATGCCATCCTTCTATCGATCAGATATTTGTATGATTAATTGAAATGAGTTTCAAATAATCAAAATAATTTCAAATCATTCTAAAACTGTGCTGATCAAATCATTAATTGTATAAATTTGTATACCAAAATGTCTTTTAATCTATTTAAATTATTATTAAATTATTTTGCTGGGGTAGTAGAATAAGTAGTAGCAGCAGTGAGTATATGCATGATTATTTTCATTAGTATAGTAGTATTAATTTTACTTGCCGAACATTAATTATTAGCCGTAATTGCTAGTGTCAATTATTTTGTAGCATCGTAAGCATAACTGGAGCGCAAATATCACACACACACACACACACACACACACACACACACACACACACACACACACACACACACACACACACACACAATATTGTGTACAACACACACGTCTATGGAAGATATTTAAATCAGTGACTTTCAGATAGGGGCAATTATGCATTAAACAAGTACCACAAAAGTTAATTAATTCTATTTCATTTTGTATGATTTGTATGATTTTGTTTAAGCTTATCAGCAATTGTTATGATTTTCTTTAGCCTCCACACTAACCTGTTTAGCTACTGTCCCGATCGTGAAAGTAAAATCACGTATTATTTTGATCTTAGTTGCACAAACAGAAAGTGTACCTTCCCTGTTACTCTTACACGGGATATAACATAAGGAATTACATTTACTTGTATTTGCTCTATCACCAACTGGGCAACCAAATTAGATCATTTATGTAGTTTTACTTGCCCAACACTAGTATTGGGCAAGTGGGCATTTGCCAGTGTCCATTATTCGGTCCTGCTTTAATTATTTTGTTGTATTTTAGGCATAACTGGAGGTTACAAATCAAAACAATTCATCTCTGTTGAAATATATCTAATATAATACATACAAAAATAAACGTATTTTCTACAACACACAAGTCTATGGAAGCGATTTAAATCACTGATTTAAAAAACAATCGAGATAATTAAAATCGCGATTTAAATCAGAGGATTTAAATCGCTGGGGGGTAGAGACAAACAATAATATTTAACCGTATGAAACCTGCAGTCAACAATGGAAATTTGAGTGCGCACTTGGTGGGCCCTTAGGCTAAAAAACATCAGAAGTGTGGAAAGTAGGGGCCCATTATGTAGCTCCTGCCTGGGCCCATGGAGACAGAGTCCCAATTATGTACAAAAAGAAAATGTCAAACAACGTACACAATTAAGCCAAATTTGTCTATATTATTGTCACTAGCAATTTACCCGTTTCCAGATCTTTGAGTCAGATATGTTGGCATGTTGTGTTTATTTACTTTGTTTTACCAAGGCAGAAGCCTAGACCAACGGTTGAGCAATGTGTAACCAGAAGGGGGTTTCAAGAGGAGTTAGGAAGGTGGTTAAGGGGAGGGGTGTCTTTCAAAAATCGAAACCAAAACCAAGATCCGTCCAAAAAATAAATGTGTGGGTTTGGGGGTAACACATTTAGAAGACGAGACCGAGATCCCTCAAAAAATGTTGAGGTCGAGACCGCGATCCGTCAACAATTTTCAAGGCCGAGATCGAGACAGTTGCTGTGTCCTTAGAGGCCAAGACTATTGTTATGATGGTCGAGACCCGCTAAAAGTGTTAAAGGGTGGGCCTAAAACAAACACTGCATCATCCCCCGGAGCCCATATTCATAGTTCAAACACTCGGGCCCGTATTCTGGAGTCAGGTTTAGTTAAACTTGGTTTAACCCTAATAAGGCCGGGGGCCATAATGCCCCCACCCCCCCCCCCCCCCCCCCCTCTCCGCGATTTTTTTGTTTTGCTCCAAAACGCGATAAGATGACGCGCCGCTGCTTGGTAACTTTTTATTTTGGGTCTTGCGCATATGTTTTAAATAAACATTTTGAAAATCGGACCTACTGTTACGAAGTCACGTGACCTTTTGTCTATGCGTGTCAGCCCGAAAATCGCTAAATTTCGTGATTTGTGTACAAAACATATGGAAATATCAGTCGGGGGGGGGGGCTTGTTTAATGAAAAAAAAAAAAAAATATGATTGTTGATTGGCGTAGCCAAAGGAGGGAAGGGGCATGTTAATGCAGGTTAAATGAAGAGAAAACAGAAATGTAATTTTAGATTTGTGTAGCCATGTGGGGAATAGGACGGGGGGGGGGGGGGGGGTGGGGGGCTTGCTTAATACAAACAAATATATAATTGTTTATTGGCGTAGCTGAGGAAGAGGGTGTCGCTTAATACAGGCTCTGTATCAAACAAAGAAAAAAACTATGAGTTTAGTCAGACGTACCATAGTTGTAAAATGGCATAGCAAGGTTTAGGGAAAATAAAGGGGTTAATTTAGTGGTTATTCAGGTTGTATGGGGTTGGAAGGGGTTATTGACTCCCTTATCGCTGTAAAGTGGCGTAGTCAGGTTAAGGGGAAATGGGGTCTATTCAACTGCTTTTTGGAAGAATGTGATTACATAATCGTATATGCAGTATTGTATAAAGTTAATTAGCCCAGTGACTAGATTCAACCAAATAGAAACAATAATTACTTGGTGTTGTGTAGGCATACAAGGCATTGGGGCTGTAGAATAATAATAATAATAATAATAATAGTGGATACTTATATAGCGCACGTTCCGTCTTTCGACGCTCGCGGCGCTTTGGGAAAAAAAGAAACCGAATAAACAAACAAACAGACAAACTTCAAAAACAAATTAGAGTACACATATTGTTTAAATAAATAGGTTTTCAAAAGAGTTTTAAAAGTATCCAAGGAAGGTGATTGGCGAATTTCAATGGGGAGATCGTTCCAATGTTTTGGGGCAAGGTATGAGAAGGAACGATCTCCCCATGAGCGTTTTACTCTGGGTACTTGAAAGGATTGTGTGTTAGACGAGCGAGGACTACGTGAAGGTGCGTAAATGAAACAAACAGTTGAATGTCATCTGCATAACAGTGGTAACTAATATTGTGTTTACAAAAAAATGTTACTAATAGGTTGCATTTCTTGATAATAATATAGTAAGGGGATGATGGAGTAGCACGTAGGAGTATTCATTCCCTTATCGTAAAGTGGTATCGTGGGTGATATTAAGTGGGTGAATTTAGTTTGTTATTTTGGGGTGTATTCTGAAATTATATTTCTGACAAAACAGGTATTCTGCTAAAAGCCTGGTCACACAGGACACGACTAGACCCACGAATGCAGTACGCATTGGTACAAATCTATGGCAAGCCGTTTTTAACATTTATTCCTATTTCTTCATATCAATAATTCAATTCTTGATATCAAGAAATCGAATTCTTGATATCAAGAAATGCATTCTTGATATCAAGAAATACTTTTCTGTTGTTAAGCATTGGTAACTTGATATCAAGAAATGCATGCTTGATATCAATAATTCAATTCTTGATATCAAGAAATAGGAATAAATGTGTAAACGGCTTGCCATAGATTCGTACCAATGCGTACTGCATTCGTGGGTCTAGTCGTGTCCTGTGTGACCAGGCCTTAAGTAATCGTTGTAAAGTGGTAAAATGAGTTGGCTAGAATTGTTGTTGGTGTTCGTGTTATCGTAAGATAGTAAAGTAAGGAATGATTGGGTATTTAGGGGTAGTGGGGTATTAAGTCCCTTATCATTGCAAAAGTAGTGTAGTAAGGGTGGGTGATATTAAAGGACCTAAAGAATACAACGTACTTTGACACTTATTCCATAGTTGATGACTTGAAACATAGGTCTGCCGAAAAAACATCCATGAAAATAAACACAGTAGTGATTTAAGACTAGTTTTCTGATGCCAAATCTCACTTAGCAGCCAGTTTACGCCCCACCCACATTTAGGGTCCGGAATCGGCAGCGTGATCGACATGTGATTGACAATTCATTGGCGTACGTCATGACGCGTCATCTACAGAATTTAGTTCATTAGTCCGTTCTTTAGATGACGTCACATTTTGGCGATTTAAAAGGGGCGTTCCCAGGACAATTAGATATTTACTAATTACCCCAAAATTGATTGATTTCATGAGAAATGACTGCCAAATTTTTTTTCTACGGGAAAAATTACATATAGAGAGCCGAATTGTGAAAATTAGGCCATCTAGACGCTGTAGTTCCTTTAAGGGGGTAAATTGAGGTGTTTGTTGTTTTTATTGTGAAATAGTAGGGTAAGGGGATGGGTTTTTAAAGGGGGTGGTTACCACCCTCCTGGGGGCTCCGTCCTTCTTATAGGTTCCCCCTCTTAGCATACCATGAGACCAGGGGCACCGCTCATCTTTTTAGGGTCCCCTTCAGATGCATTGGTGCTCCATCCTTCGTTTGGAGAGCTCCCTCTGAACATCATTTAAGCCTGGGTCATCGTCTCTTTGGGGACTCTCTCAGAAGACTTGGGGTCTGGGGCTTCGTCCTTCTTTTGGGCGAGCCCGCTCCGAGCATACCATACAACCGGGGGCTCTGTCCTTCTCTTAGGAGACCCCCTCAGAGAATGCTTTAAGCCTAAAGGCACCACCTATCTCTGTGTGGACCCCTTCAGAAGCATTTCGGCTCCGTCCTTCTTTTGGGGAGCACCCTCTGAGCATACCATACGACCAGGGGTTCTGAAAATCTATTTGGAGACCCCCTCAGAGCATCATTTGAAGCATGGGGGACCCTCTCACAAGACAGGAAGCTCCATCCTTCTTTTGGGGAGCCCCATCCGAGCATATCATTATACCGGGGGCTCTGCTCATCTATTTGGAGCTCCTCTGAGGGTACCAGAAACATGGGGAGTCCCCTCCGAGCATGAATGAGGCCTGGCAAATTCATGTCACATGTCGGAAAAACCATGTCATATTCAAGAAAAAAAATATTACTTACATAATACACCTCAGATATACGAGATATGCGTGTTCGGAATAACGTACCACATCCGTATAATTATGCACGATTCAAGCGCACGATAACCCAAACAACCATCTGCGCTACCGGCGAATCGAGTGTAGTCTGCTTGCACTGTAATTAGTCTAATCATATACAAACAACTTAAACAACGTTTATAACTTTCACATAATGATAAGAGGTTAAATGTATTTTATATTACTGAACCCCAATAATTTGGGGGATAATAATACAGTCCAGCGCTAATATTTGTATAATATTGACTGGCCTTGAGTTCTATATAAGAAATATTTAATTCGCTAGGATCATATTATTATTGCACGATTCGAAGATGAATGTAATATGGTTCTAGCAAATGAAAGATGTGTGATATATCACGAAAGAACAAGCCAGTCAAACATAAATAGACAAAACATTAAATCTGTATCCGCATTGTGTATGCAAACGACCGTATACATCTCATCTTAAATTACTGATTATACATTTTCAACCCATTAATGATCATTTACGAGTTACGTAAATCCAAAGGTAAACCCAATCTGATGTCGTAATAAGACACGCGCAAATCCATTCATATAGTATATTAAACGCGCGCATAAATTTGCGCCATTAAAGGGAAATGCCAGTAGTGGAAAATAACTTTATTGGCCAAACTAATTGATTACTATTGTTGAAATAGCATAAAAAGAGGCGTGTTTGGAAAATCCGAACCTTAGTATCGTTAAGTGCAGAAATATCAGTTAAAACGTTTATGAAAGCCGCTGACATTGGGCCTAAATTCAACGTCAGTTTGGCCCGTCTGCGCTGGCCACATAGATACGCTCGTTCGAGCGATTCGCTCGTGCGAATTACCATGTGCGCCATAGGAATAATACGCATCACACGAGGGTGTACATCAACATACAACCATCGGCGGGATATCAATGTAAAGTAGATAGCTTTATAATTTACCAAATATATAAATTATTAGGAAGTTTCCAGGCCAAATTTGTATCACTCCGTATTAGTAAAAAAACATATTATTTCACATGATCAGATGATTGGTAATAAGAGCGTACATTTAATTTTGTTGCGATAGTGACTTACTTTTATATCTATAAATAATCAAAATAGCTCTTAGTGTATGGTGGCTCCGGAGGTAATTATCAAACAAATATTGTTAAAGTGTATCAATTTTTCCCCCCTCCGTCGGAGGGGGGACACCCCCTCACCCTTCCACATCATCCCCCGCTCGGTCGCTTTGCTCCCTCGCAGTGTGATGTGTCCCGTATTTTCATTTTAAAAATCTGGTCACCCTGGTTACAATAGTAATATCATAACAATAATGCCCGCTATGAAAGACACACCCAAGACATAAACAAAATACACGATAAATTTAATCGAAAAACTGGCCTGTATGTGTAATACATAGGTGATATACATTATGTGTATTTGCATTTTTATGTTGAGCATATATCGGAGAAATAAAATACCGTGACAAAATATTTGTGAATGTGTATAATGTTTACAATCCCCAACTATTCACTTTACAGGTGTTGATCCTTGCAGCTCCGTGGTGCCGCGAGGCAATCCATATGACCTACTGATGAGGAGATAGGATAATCACTGGAGTTTGAAGTATAGATGACTCACATGGCATCAATGTAAGCCAAAGCGACATTCAACCAGATACATAGCAGAACTTACAGATTGTCCGCCAGATTACAATATGTGAATTAATGTATGTGTCACTACATTCAACTACAATAGATATGCGTTCTGGAACGCTTCTCGAGCAAATCTTGAAAATGTCCATATTTAGGGTTAGGGTTAGACATTGAGAAAGTCTGAAACATTTATAAATATTTGAAAGTTATAAACGCTCCAAAGAATTTAGGTTCAACATGTTTAATGAGAAAGTTATTAAATCACTCTAACATATCCATTCGTATAGTAAATGTAGTTCATTTTCAACCATATTCAAAATTCTATGTTATAGTGTAAATTGAAACCAACGTAAATTTACATCCAGAGTACAATTAAATACAAGAGAACAATATTTCTGCCATATGGACTCATCAATATTACAAAAACATTTTCCATTTTGTAAAGCTTGATAAATCATGGGAATCAGCGTCTTACCACGTCTTGAATTTTATATTTTGAAACCTGTATACTGGTTGTAAAGAAAATTATTTCAGATCGTATTGTATCGCACAGATGTGTAGAATTGTATATAAACCCAAATTCAATCAGATTAGGGGAAACATGCTTTCTAGAATATCAGCACTGTCTGTTTCTTCTGGACACAAACTTATCAGTGCCACTGATAAGTTTGTGTCCAGAAGAAACATAAAGTTATCTTATCGTCCAAATGTATTAAATAATGTTTATTAAGCAATGAAACTAAGTTTATGAATGGATAATTGAAACATTATTTGAGGCATATATATTTTGATCTATCTCAATGTAAGTAGACGTTCGGAAATACAGCGCAATGATATTCGCAATGACATGTACCAAAATAAAGAAGTTTAGCCTAAATATCACAGATGTTCTTGATTTATAACTGTAAAGAACATTTAAACAAAGTATAACAATTTACCTAAGAGCTATTTCACGAAGGGCTCTTATGTACACTGTTGGTCATATATATATATTTTTTTTTTTTAGATCCAACGTTTTTCTTCTTCCTGCTTTTTGCACCAACTTAATAATTTTAGACTAAAACTAATCATTACATTATGTTTTCCAACTACCAATGTACAATACATGGTAGCATGAATTTGCATTAATTAATTAATTCTTTTGTTTTGAGCTTTGAAATGCAGGACCTTTGATGATTGGCCCCTTTCCCTGTCCAAAGCGTATGTCCAACAAGTCATTGTTATGGGTCATTTCTCAGAGTTGGCTGTACAATTTTCAACCAAAATTGGCACAGAGGCTCTCTAGACCATACCCTGTCCGAACTCGCCGAACGATGCTTGTGCTCCACCAGGAAGGGGTGTCAACAAGCAATGTCCACTATTTCGTTGGACCATCGCAGGTTAAGGTCTGTAAAGTCCTCAGATGTCATCGAGAGAAGGGTCAATTAAAGCCAAGATTATCTTTAGGACGTCTACGATTTTGCAACCAGGATAGATTATCGCAAATTGCTTAACCTGTGCCGTAGAAACCGGAAATGCCAAAAAGGAGCCTTCACCGACTATGAAGAAAACACTATGGAATCAACGCCTTCCGCCAAACTGTACATCAGCAATCCCTCTAACATGGTCACATAGCAAGACAAACTACCAAGTGTCCACCCAATACCATGTAACCGAGATTTACCGGACGTCCCTGGACTAGGGAGCCCAGAAGATTTCCGCCTGGACACTAGAGATATGTCATCTTAATGGGTACTAGCCATAACATCCTTGACCGAACAGATGGAAGACAAATGGTTCGCCAATTACGTGGCGAGAAGTTCCAAGTTGTCTGCATTCATTAAATGACTTGGGTTTGTGATGTCCCAACAGTGGTATGGCTCGTACCCATTAAGATGACCTATCACTAGTGTCCACGCGGCGATCTTCTGCACTCCCTAGTCCAGGGACGTCCGGTAAATCTCGGTTACATGGTATAGGGTGGACACTTGGTAGTTTGTCTTGCTCTGTGACCATGTTAGAGGGATTGCTGATGTACAGTTTGGCGGAAGGCGTTAATTCCATAGTGTTTTCCTCATAGTCGGCGAAGGCTCCTTTTTGGCATTTCCGGTTTCTACGGCACAGGTTAAGCAATTTGCGATAATCTATCCTGGTTGTCAATCGTAATAGTGGACATTGCTTGTTGACACCCCTTCCTGGTGGAGCACAAGCATCGTTCGGCGAGTAGCCAATGGCATTGGACCGGGTATGGCCTCGAGAGCCTCTGTGCCAATTTTGGTTGAAAATCTCACGGCCAACTTTGAGAAATGACCCATAACGATGACTCGTTGGATATAGGCTTTGGAGAAGGAAAGGGGCCGATCATCAAAGGTCCTGCCTTTCAAAGCTCAAAATAAAAGAATAAATTAATTAATGCAAATTCATGCTACCATGTATTGTACATTGGTAGTTGGGAAACATAATGTAATGACTGTATTTAGTCTAAAATGATTCATTAGGCGCGAAAAACAGGAAAAAGAATAAAGTTGGATCTAAAAAGAAAAATATTCCAACTATATGACCAACAGTGTATGATTATATACACCGTTGATACAACTCTGAAATATGTGACTCAACTGTTTTATGAAAGTCACGTTTTTATTGTGTCAAATGTGACCTTACACCACCAAACGACCAATAAGTCGGGGAATATGATTATGCTGATTTTCACATGACATTACAATAAAATTCATTACCTTTAAAATGGTATATAATTTGTCATATGCAGACAAGCCAAAGCATCTGAAAAAGAGCGCCGAAGATTTGAAAAATGGCTGAAGTAGTTTTAAAACAAGGGACAAACGGGCCACTTTAAAGAATTGGCGTCCATTGAAGTGCTGTCATGTGATAATTTTTATTTGATTAAATAAACATATTTAAACCTGATTTAGGACTATCAAAATGTAGATTTGAAAAATGTTTAAACAAAATGTAGATAAAAAAAAAAAAGGTAGATAAAGATACCTTCATTCAGAAAATACAAAAACCCTAAATCTCATATTTTAAACCAAATTTGACTATTTCATCTAAAAACAGAGAAACTATATCCGCGACATAACGGTCGTTTTGTGGTGTAAGGTCACAAATATGACATGGTAAATTGTGGTATAAATCAATAGCTGCATACAGGGAGCCAGAAAAACTCATCGAAGAGTCTGGAGTTCACAAAACACTTCATTTCCAAACGATATCGGGCTTTGGTTATTATATTAACAAAACATAATATATTTCCGTCGAACATTCATATTGTAAGGTACTATTTCCGAATGTCTGTCATTGTAGTATCGGGAGAAAAAAGGCATAACTAGTACAATCATGAATTTACTATGTTCTTCCAAAAACGATGAGGCAATTTGCATGTAAAATAATCCATGTTTTCATTTTGTCAACTTTTTTGTTGGTTTGAAAAAAATTATTTAATTTGGTTTTATTCATGGAATATTTTGAAAATAATGGTTTAGATTTCAGAGTTAACATTTTGTCTAAAATTATATTTAATCCACTGCCTTCCAGTAAAACAAAATAACATATGTTGGTTCTCAAATATTTTTTGTCTGAATTTGACTCAGATCATACAGAAACGTATTGCAAAATTTTAAAAAACGTAACCGTATATTTGTTGGTAGGTTTTCTATCTAATGATGCATTTATGGCATACGTACTAAATCTTCATGTCATCTTCATATTCCTAGCTCTCTCTGGTGTTGTGGTCATAGGTGTAGTTGTCACATTGAACAATGAAATAAATGTGTATTGAATTTCTGTTTTACAATACTTGTAGGTACACTTCCTTAATTTATTCCTCATCGAATAAACCCGTACTTCTCCTTCACGAGAAACTTTACATTCTCTTATTTATGTATGTATTATTGTACAGCTCTTGCAAAGCTGTGTTATAATACTGTGTTACAATACCGTGTTACAATACGGTGTTACAATACTATGTTACAATACTTTGCATCATGCTTTAAACGTTCGTTCCTCATCGAATGATCCCGAACTTATCCTGCATGAAAAAACGGTACATTCGCTTTTAAGAGTTTATTGCTACTTCGCAAGTAAATTCCATAATGATTTCATGCCTTAAACCTTTGTTCCTGACAGATGGAACCTGAACATACTTTGCATGGAACAGGTAGCGTTTATGTACCAAAAAAAAAATCAAGAATTTATTGCATTGCTGTTTTATATCAATTGCAAATAAACTCCCTAATTCTGTCATGCCTTAAACTCTGTTCCTTCCTCATCGACTGAAGGAACTCGAAACCGTCTTGTTCGTTGATTCGATTTGATTTCAACCTGAATACAAAAAAAGAACTTTCTCAAGTTAAGAAGCACTGGATTTACATTGGCATATTGGCATGGGCGTATTGGCGTTGGTGTGTGTGTGTGTGTGTGTGTGTGTGTGTGTGTGTGCGTGTGTGTGTGTGTGTGTGTGTGTGTTCTTGTATAGCATGCAATTTGAGCAGGCATGTTCTTACACACACCCACAGTTTGAGGAGATTCCGCTGTGTGAACAGCAATTTGAGGAGCTCCTCAAAAGAACATATTATTGCAAAGTCTTTCATATGGCATAATTAGTCATGTACAGTGTCCTGGGGAAATCTCCCCAATTTACCATTCATGAGCGCAGTCATGATCAAATTGTGGGTTCACATGAGAGCACATCAAATTCATGTGTGAAAATGTTGGAAGGCGCCACTTACGTCGCCTGCTCAAATTGTCCTGCTCAAATTGTAGTATTGTCCTGCTCAAATTGTATGACCGTACATGTACATACTAGTACTACGACCGTACCGTACCGGTATGCTGCTGCTAGCTAGCTAGCTAGCTGCATATAATATATGGCAGCGCTGCGAATTCGAGATATCGAGAACGCCGCGCGCGCCGCGCTAGCTATCGCTACTCTATGCTAGCTAATACTTATACGGTGATCTACTGTCTCTCGTACGTACTCAGTCCTGGAAAATGGATGTGATGTGCGGCAGCTCAGCTAGTGACAGATTTTGGAACCCAGATTTTCATCATTCTGGAGATATAGAGAACAACTAAGAACTGGTAGCTGGAGGTATGAAATTGTAAACGGACTCTGAGTCTGACCTAAGTAGACCTGGGGGGTGTTTCACTAAGAGTCGCACTTACGAGTCGCACTTAGCGGCAAAATCGCTAAGATCAACTTAGGCTAAGAGCGAATTTAATACGTGAATTTACAATTTGTATTCTTTGTAGAAACGAGTGAGAAAGGCATACTTTACACAGAACGAGATAACAACTATGAACAACTATGATCGACTATGTGGGGGGACGACATGAACACACTCTTTGGCAGGACTGGATTTTGTGGGAAGAGGGTAAGTCTTTTGAATGTGTTTGTAATTAGTGTAGTAAGATGATCTTTCTAGGTAGCATCTACTATGGACATCAAAGTGGATCCTATAGACAAGCCTAGAGCGAATGTCCTGTATAGCTGACACTGCTCATAGTCATAGTATTCTATTTTGTAAGGATCGCCATTGAATCCTTTCAGTAGATCTAGTACACTGATGCGGTCACTACTCGACCTGGGCGAGCTCGTTATGTGGCCACTTGACCATACCATAGGGAATGCATTTTGTATTGTAATGCGCTACACAAATTTAATTTATTATTTTAATTATCATAATCATGAATATATTTCCTGTCACTTTTAAAGTTTGTAAATATTTCAAACATTTAAATTAAAAATATACATCTGAAGGCTATGTTAGTAATGGATTAACATCATTTCCCATGTACATAATTTCTTCTCTTTTATCTTGTAACACTAATTCTAGAATGTATACTGTCATACAATAGTCAACCGAGTTGATACAATATTTTGAATGATTTGATAGATTCTGTATTATTAAATTTACCAATTGTAACAATTCTAATTTTCCAAGATGGAGGAGCGCCAGCAACAGCGGAAGGAGGCATGCGGGAGAAAGAGGAGGAGTGGATGGGGGAGCCTGAGGGACATGACAGAGGTCAGGAAGAAATGGCAAGAGACGAAAACTTTGGCGTTGGCCTACAGGGTGAAGCAGAGACAGACGGGTAACATTTTAGTAATTTTTTCTTAGCTGTATTTTCTTTTAAATGATAATTTTTTAAAATATTTTTTTCAAAATAGTCTAATAAGCAGTTTTTTTATTTTAAAAAAAAAAGTCAAAATGATCCCCGGCTGGTAGACTTATGAATGAAATATCTTGAAATCAAGTTTGACAAAGTTCTATGAGAGGATTTGAAAAGAAATGATTCTCATTTGACATGTTTTTTTGTCAATGAACTTTCAAATAGAATTAAAATTAACCAACTGTACCTTTAAGTAAAACAAAAATAAACAACTTGATTTCCCCTATATGTTCTCTGAAGTAATGTAGGTTTGTGCCAGGAATAATACGTTTAAATTAAGTATTCTTTTTTAACAAACTCCAGACAGGTTTCAATTTAACACAAATATAGACAATATAATATAATTGTTGTATTTTTGTTTTTCTTTTTACAGGACAGCCAGTTGACCCATGCTAGTGTAAAGGAGACGATGGATTTGTTGACAGCAGCAATCCAGGAAGCTGGTGTGGAGGCATGTCCCAGTGGAGGGGTGAGAGCCACCAATTTGTTTGTTCCTCCACACCAGCTTTCTGGGCACCAACCCATAAACCAGTTCGTAGATAGCATATGGGACCCGGATATGGGTCGTTTGACCCCTTGACCATTGAATTCTACAATCATGGGTAGGATATAAAGCTTTTACTCTGTGCAGTCATGTTCAGAGTGGCAGATGGTTGTCATGGGATATCCTTTGTTACTTTCATGAGAACAATTGATCAACCTACGCAACAAGGAATTTCCAATCGATGTACTCAAGAATAACAAGTAAAGAACCTTATCCAGTCCTTTCAATTCGATGAATGCCGCATTGGTACGATTGACCTTTGTATTGCGCATGCGCAGATTGTAACTACGAACTGGCTTATTCTGGAGAAAATGTCCAAAATCGTTTTTTTTTAAACGGCTGAAATATCCATAAACGTAACCATTTGTAATAAATGTGGGGCCACATAATTATTCCATAATTTTGAAACCGTTAACTTTTTTGTTTAAATGCTTCCTCTTTTCAAAAACTTTCAAAATAAGTTTTGTAATAGTTGTTGATTTATCTCTCTCTGATATCAAACCATCACATGCACAATATTCTATCTAAAATGGTTGAAACCAATAAGTTTTTAGAGAGCACCTTCTTGAGTTTTAACAGCCCTTTTTGAATGATAACAGGCTTTTTACTAAGTCGTCGTTTGTAATTTTGTATTCCTTTCGAGCAAGGTGGAGTTCATAACTATTAGTTTGTAATGTAATGGGTGCAGGTTTTGGTTACGAAAATTCAGTTTTATCAAACTGTACTCTCTTTACCAGAACTCAACTATTCCTTTAAACATTGGCCACAATTCTCATCAGTAGCACAACTATAGTCAGTGCTAAAATGATATAATTTACCAGTAACCAGTTAAAATATTTCACACCCGTCAAATTTCACTAGCCCATGCATGGTCATCATGGGCCACCAGATATGTTCTCAGTATTTCTTTTCATTATCCAATCTATCCAGATCTAGTTCTGCTCAAACATCCAGATGAGGGGCCGATTGACATTCTAGTCATAGTATAACCAATCATCAGTGATATACTCTCCTGGGTGATCCCGGACGTAAAATTACTAGTGACAGGTTTTTACTATGACTAGAATGTCAACTTACACTTTGTCTGGATGATTTTCTAACTAGGGATTTGCACCTATAATTAATACAAAATGCTAGTCAATTTTACAAGTGTACAGTTATTGTTAATTTCTGTCTTTTTAGCCTGGACTGGAGTTGCGCCATGATTGAGAAATTTGGCCATTAAGTTCCATTTTGACATCTCAAATACTACCCCACTTATGTACATCAGCATATTGTTGTAATTTATGTACTAGCCCATTATTATTTTTATATTTGTCACACGATTGAATACAAAACTTTAAGTCTTATTTGTATAAATCTAACATTATTCTTATTCATTTGTCTATGCTGATATTTCATAATGCCTATGTTATCAATTGGCGATTTAAATCTAGCCTAAATCTTGCCTTCCCATTGTATAGCTCATTGTACTTTTGTTCCGTTCCACCATATATGCTGCATACCGACTGTAGGAAATTTTCTCCAGAAGTTTGTATTTTTAGAGATCAGACTTCTGCATTGTTTCTTTTATGCCAAGCATATCCATTGTTAGATTTGTTCAACTTTCATTAACACATTTTAGATGTATTTATGACAATATATTGAATTATATGATGATAATTATAATATGTGTGAGGAATAATACAATATATCCACAGCCTTTTTATCTCTGTAGGCCAACGCCTTGGTCTTGGTCTCCTGCTACTTTGGAACACTTCCTGCCAGTCCCTCTGGCAACCCCTGCAGCTCTCATTACCATTCCAGAGTTCTCCCACTCTTTTTGCTTGCGCTCCTCCATGATTGATGGGTGCAATCCTATATCCTGTTATTACACTAATTTAAATGCATTTGTTGTCATTGATTAAATATTAATGTACTTATTCTTGAAATAATATATTGTGAATTAAAGTATTTAAAGTTATTTCTGAATAATGAATATATGTAAATAATTTATTTAAATAAATCATTGGCTCTATGAGAACTAGAGGACAGCTTAAAACAAAATGTATGTATTGTATTATTATCCTTGTCATGCAGTGCTTGTATCTGTACATCAGAGTAAACAGCTTATGTAGCAGTCACACCGCCAAACCGAAACCAGACCGAACTTCCACTTTATCGGGCACCGACGAGCCCGAACGGGTTAGCAGTTACAACAAAAGAGACCGACAATTCCGATACCACTCCGACCCCAAACCGCTAGCACCCCGGATGTCCCCGAAACGTCCCCGAATTATTTGGTCTCTTGTCAGTTTGGCGGTGTGACTGCAACATTACCACTTATGTACAGTGAAACCTCATTATAACGAGCACCTTGAGCCAATTGAATTTACCCTTTTTTATCAGATTTCTTGTTTTATCAGGGCTTAGAAATAATAAAATACATCAAACCTTGACCTGTGACATTACCTCACTATATTAGGTAACTCTTAAATGATCTCATTATGAAGAGGTTTCACTGTACTTAGTGTCTGTAGTTAAAATGTAGTTTGAACAAAATATTTTGTTTAATTAGTGAATATTACAAACTTAAAAATTACGTAGAGACTCGGATGGTAGAATTGATTAATATGATATATTTATATTCATAATTTATTTACAATTCATTCATATGTAACATATGTGTGCATTACATGCATTACATTACATGCATTACATATATGTACATTACATGCATTACATATATGTACATTACATGCATTACATGCATATAAATGGCTCTAAGTTGGCTCTAAGTTGGACTTAGCAGTACACACATTACTTCTATGGTACTTACGCATGGTCTGGACCATGCGTAACTTTACGCATGACTCGAGGCAGTTACGCATGACTCATGCCTTTGTAAGATGCACTTAGAGTCACACTTAGTTACGCAGGACTTAGGGACTTACGCATGACTTTACGCATGACTTTACGCATGACTTAAGCTTAGTGAAACACCCCCCTGTAGTACATGTTCAGCCTGCTGCAGTCGGCCTGGATGATGACTGCTATAAATTATAATAGATAGAGTGTTGTATTTGTAATCTCCAATTGGTAGTTTGGTAGCTAATCCTTGTTGATATTACTACTTAAAAGATGCAAAAAACAATTTTGTTTTCTCTAATAAGGAATCACCTTGATGCTTTTTGTGGTATGGACAAGTATTATAACTTCGCGCGTATTGAAACTTCGCGCATCATATAAGCGGTACGCAAACATTAGAACACGGACACGGCGACGGAATTTTCTGACGCCAAATGAAAGACTCTCAAAGAGCACACATTACTTACTAATCAACCAAAAAATTAGCAAACAAAGATCGATATTTCTTGTGTTTTTTCGTGTATAAATTATGGACAATAGAAAATCATCAAATTAAATCGAAATCCTTCCCGTAGAACAGACTTAATGTTGTTATCGAAATGCTGCGTAAAATGCTCCTTTATTCGTCCTTCCTTTCAAATTTACTTTCGGATTGCGCAATCTCCGTAGAAAGCTTGACAACGCGCGCGTGCCAAGATGCTAATACGCGCAAAAGTTTGCATCTTCACACACCCATTGACATGCGTGTAAAAGTTTGCTACACAGGATTGCGTGTTAAGTCAATGGCAGTGTATCAAAGTGTATGGAGCGCGAAGTTTCAAGACTACCGTACTCGGTGGAGAATCTCTTGTTGATATGACATGGTTACGGAATCGGGCCAATAACACATGAATTGTGAGTTTAAATCGAAAATGTTTTACATACATCGAATCCTCAGAATAGAGGGAGTATTTTAATGCTTGTTTCATTGAGATTACAATAATTTTGTTGCTCCTACAGTGTACGACACTTTGAAAAAGTTCGAAATTTTCGTGCGCGAAGTTTCAATAGACAATACACCTTCATAAACTATGATAAAACAGCATTTTAGTTTAGTCCACAGTGCTCTTGCGTACATTCTTTATTGAAGCATTAATTATAAATACAATTACAGGCCATAAATTGCATAGATATATTTACAAGATTAAAATCTGCATGATTCATGATTCAACTCCTTTGTAAATTCTGTCCAGTGCGTTTGCATCTTGTGCTGTATTCCAGGGATCAAAGCGTACATGTGCTTGCCAGGGCCGGGGTAACCAAAACTGTGGAGCGGATTGATAAATATCCTTGTAATAAATCAATATAGAGATCCTAGAAAAAAAGTAGAAGAGAGGTAAAAAGGAAAAGAAAACTATACATGTGCATAATTTGTGCCATATTTTGATGCAATGCAATTCTAAAGAAAGACTTCTCATAGGACTTTGAAAACAGTTGGTAAAATAAATTGGCAATAATTTCACGACTGGAAACAAAAAATCACTATTTCCATTGCGATTTAGCAATGTTTGATCAATAAAATTACATGGAAAGGTTTCTGCATTTTCAATGTCTGATTACTTTAAAAAGGTAAATATGGGGAACTCTGGCTTTACATTACTTTTGTTGTCTTTTGGATGAGCAGAAACGATACAGAGCACACCTGAGCAGGCCAAAGGAGATGCCCCCGTGCCAATTACTGACCCCCATACAGACCCCCTGCCTCACCAGCAGCAACAGCAGCAGCAACGAGAGGTAGGTATCATCTGATTTAGAAAGTGTTACATATTTTGGCAGTGATCAAATACTTGTTTCACTTTTAAAAATATAGTTCGAATAATTGATAACAAGTTTAGAGGATAAGTGAAATGATGGACTGAGAGTGGAAGTTTTTTTTCAACTTTTGCGAATTAACTTCATAAAACTATATAAAATTACAAATTCTGTAAAGTTTGGCACATCTGGTAACCATCCTCAGGAGAGATTAGGCCACCCAGCCTCTGAGGGAAAGGTGGTCATTATGAAGCTGTGCAGGATGCTTAGGTCAGGTATCTCTCAAATGACAAGTTCCCATGCATACAGTGTGTAACAAATTGAAGCAGAATTGCCCTTTCTTTTCAAGAACAAGTTATTCATATCACACAAACATTTATCAATTACAATGTATGTGAGTCCTTTTAGATCCATCGATAAGTAGTATCTTTGTAGAAACCTAAAAGTATTCTATTGGCTATTTCTGAATGGGTTGATATTTGGAGATGGGATATATCTGTGAATGTGGTGTTAATTGTATGTCATACACATGCACCTTGCTTATCCAGATAACTACTTTCACCAAGGCACCCCTACATTCATCAGGACGATCACAGAACTCTCAGTCTGAGCTAACCCCCGCCTCCCCTCGATGCCTCCTGCCCCTGCGAGACATACCCCCCTCTTCCCAGTCTCAGCAGCCCCTCCCAGCACCCCACCCTGAAGCAGGCCATGTGGGGGTGGGGCCTCTTGCACCTACATCATCGTCACACTTGTCATCATCATCGAAGGAGAAAGAGAAGAAGAAGAAGAAAAGGAAGAGGAGTGCTGGGGCGTGCAGCAATGATGGTTCAACAGTGTCGTCCTATGTTGCCCATGTCCAGCCATCGGCTCCTGTCAGATTGCCCAGTGCTCCTCACCCAGAGCCTGAGTTTGGTGAGTTTTAATGCACTTTTTATATTAACCTATTGAGGGCTAAACTCAATATATCTTGGTGAGTTTAATGCACTTTTTATATTATATCCATCCCCTCATAACCCATAGCTCCAGAATCTCAGCCATCCAAGGCCAACGTAACTATTCATGTAGCCAACACGACCAAGAACACCATTAACCTGTTCCCTTTGAGATTCTGAAATCCCCATAGACTTTGTAAATAGCCCACTCGGTTCCCATATGCAAGGGGATAAATTGATCTCAATAAGAATTTGTCCAAAAGTGATATTCCAGACTTCTCTTCTTTTTTCCTCCAGCTTTGAGGCCTCCATGTCCAGAATTCGGACCTCCAAGCTCTAAGCATCTGCGTGAGAGTGGTGGTGTACATCCATCCCCTCCTAACCCATCACCGAGGAATCTCAACTGCTCTCCACAACCGTCTGGCAACCACAACAACCAGCCACAACAAAAGCAACAACAGCAGCAGGGACAACAAAAGCAACAACAGCAACATGAGATATACAAGGTTTGTGTGATTATGTGTATTTGATGCTCCGATCATAATTATGGGACTACACTTCATTGGCCCAGTATAATTATTCAAATTTAGAAATACAGAACATGGAACTCAAATAAAATGGTTGTGTGATCCCCAATGATGTGGTCTGAGGCTTTACATATTTCAGTCTGTCTTGATTGCTTGATATAAATAAAATGGCGGAGGCATCATTTTCGACTGTGCGCAGTCAAAGATCCATCTACTCCATCTTTCCTCTCATCATTTTTGAGCCCAAGCACCACACTTTCGGTCATAAGTCGCTGTGGATCTTTAGTACATAGAGCCTCGAAATCATACAAAATTGTCTCTGGGTAAAAATGTCAACTTTATGGGATTTTATTCTTACATATTTCATCTACATTCTCTGAATATTGCAGGTAATTATGATTTCGCTCGATGTGTATGATGCAAAACTTTAGAAGCGATTTTCTCTGTTGTTGTCCACGTTATCAAATTGCATTTTCTGGACTTCTTCAAACTTATATGTATCAAGTTATACATCATTTTTAAGCTGAAATCCTAGAGAATTCAAAACATTAACAATCTCAATTTTGATATTTCCGACAATTAACCGAAAGTGTTGGAGGCGGACACATTTTCATCATAATGGCTCCCCTTGAGTTTGAAGTTGCTGCTTGCTGAAATATTACTTTTAGCAATCATTTGGTATGTTGTTGATATTCACATATATATATATATATATATATATATTTTAATCCCCGCTCCTGAGTAATTTTTTAAAAGGAGAGGTAATCAGTTTGAAATGAAAGCATGCCCATACAAGATTACCTTGGGCTTATTCATATGGATATATGTTGCTTTGGTATTCATTTATTTTCCCAAAATATGATTTCTTGTTTTTCCCCGATCCGATCTTCCGATTTGTTCTGCATGATCGGAAATCGGCAAAAACGCTCCGATCAACCATGATCGGATCGGGATCGGCATGCCGATCCGATGATCGGTTACAGCCTTAGGATCTAGTAAAAAAAAATTGACATGCGCAATAAATGATGAATGGTTGAAGTAAAAATGCAAAGTTATTGCAGACTTATTGCACTGATTGAATTATAAGTATGTTTTTTTCTTTTAATTGAATTGTGTAACTTTGCTTAAATACTCTTCCTTTTCTCTCTCAATTTAGCCAATTTAGTGATCTGTTGGACTGTTGAATTTCCCCCGACATTCAGAGTTGTGTTGCCCCTAACATTCACAAGTTATTACTTACAACAGATTGGCCGTTTATTGGGTGTTTTCAACAAATTTAATATTTTCCCCATTCTTAAGCAACACTTTTATTCAGTTTAAATTTCATTTGTCACAGGGGAACCTGGAGGTTTATTTTCCAGCAACACAAGCCAACAACAACAACAGAGGACTAGTGTTATTTTTGATGGTGGCAACAAGCAAATCTTTGGGCAGACTACCACCAACACTGACCTTCAAAACCAGAAGGTAAAGCATTGCCTTTCAAAATGTTGAATATTTTCATGTAATATTTTACAGTATTTGCAAATACAAGCCTTATATCTGGAGTCTGGCTCAATTGCATCGGATATAGTAATATATATGGTCATGTGTCATGTGTCATGAACTCACCTCCCAAATAGGGTGGCACCGTTACATTTTGGGATTTTTTGCAACCATTTTCTTAATTTCCTTCACAACTGCTAAACCTTTCTTAACAAATTTGGTATCATTTTAAAGAACTACCAGAAAGCTATCTGTATGCAAAGTTTCAAAGTGGAGATACAGCTATTTGAAGGTTGGAGCAAGAGGGTGGCACAGGAAGCGGCGCCCGTGTACAAAGCCTATGGGAAAATGCCTCTCAAAGTGCAATTTTCCCTAAAACGTCAATAACTTTGTGAAAACTAGATGTACAACTACAATGTTGGTATCAAATGAAAGCTTAAATATTGAACTATAATGTTTAATCATTGAAAAGTGTTTCTCCTTGTTTATTTTCAAACTAAATCAACACAAACATAGACAATTGGGCGTTACCTGTACAAACTCTTGGGGACTGAAACATTTTGTGCATTTTCTTGCAAAAACGTTAATATCTTCACAAAGAAAAGGTGCAAGACAACAAAGCTTACTTATGAAACTTTATTATTTCTCAATTCATTTTTGGCCTGCCCTTTCTTTATATTCCATTCCTATAGTGACTATTACATAGTGAAAATGATTAATTATTTTTTGTATTTTTTCCAATAAGTATGAATGAAAATATCTCCCACAAAATAATCATGAACCTCATACAATATTATATTGGTGTAAAGGTATAAGTGTGCTCTGCATGAAAACATTATCATTAGTTGTCTAGAGCTACCTCAGAAAAAATTATCATGGAAAATATTGACCTCTATAACGGGAAACAAAATTTCACATTTTGGTCAATATACAAAAATAAGTATACCCCTAGTATTATTTCTGAGTACATATTTGGATTCTTTGTGAAATTCCCTTTTAGAAAATGTATATTTTTGATAGGATAGGGGGAGTTCTTCAGAAAATATTTGCTCTCAACTGTAACATTGTCTCGCAGAATACCAAATCGGCATGTAACGCAAAAGGAGGCGACCTCATGATGCATGACCAAATATGCAGACAAACACACACACATATAAACACAGGCTCGATTTGCATGGTACATAAGTAACATGATACACAAATTAAGTGAAGCTCAAATTGCATGTTGCATCAGATAGATTACACACTAAAACATTTTCTCTGGCTCAGATTGCATGGTACATTAGTAATGATAACCACACAGCATTTGTTTTGATGATGGATCATTTGATATATGTGTGATCTAGAAATAAGATGTTCAGGTTTCTGTCTGTACCAATGAAATAGTCTTTACTTCACGCAATTATTCACTATTGCAATATCTTGAGAAAATGATGTTATCAGGCTCTTTCCATGGGCCTCTTGCACTTTATACTATACAGGACAATTTACCCCATAATATGTTTGTTGATGTTGTAGGCTATTATGAGCTAATACAACTTGAGCCACCCTTGCTCAAATTGCATGATACTTAAGTTCTTACACACACACACAACACACAGCGAACTCATACACCATACAACTTGAGCCAGCCTTGCTCAAATTGCATGGTGTTTTAGTTCTAACACACACACACACAACACACAGCGAACTCATACATACATTCTAGTGACCTCAGATTGATTGACACGAGTTAACCTGTACAGATGTATAGTATAAAATGCTCTTTCAAGAATTTTAGAATTTTCAAATATGTAAATTTAAAGTCAAAATTTTGATAGTGAGTTTTCAATTAAATATCAAAGCACAGTATTCCGCTCTACATTCAGCAACATTTTCTGCTTCCAGCCCGTTCTTGATTTCAAGATGTTTGTGGGGCAAATTGTTATTTATAAGCAATTTTTTTGTTTTTTCTTCATTGACTTGCGTACATAATGCAAACAGTAGGTTGCACGTTTCACCAGATTTTTTCCACTTTTACTTGAAAATTGCCATCATTGAAACTTATGACAGGAACACAAAGTGTAGTAAAAAAGAGAAACAAATTTGAAGTGAAAAGCATTTTGAAGGGTTAGCCTACATCTAGTCGTAGAGCAAAGTACATATTGCGGGCTACATGAAACTGCGGAATGTCTCCATTGTATTAAGGATGTTGCTCCAGTTTAGTTGTCGACCCAGTGATTCATGTTGTTGTATTTGTGTACACAATTTGAAAGAATTGCTTCAATGAAATCATTTACTTTTGGATGTTAACAAGCATATCTTATTTTACAGGTTCAGGGCATGACTTGGCACAGGGCAGCACAGACAGTGGATTCATCGGGGAGTGAGTGGTTGCCTGATTCAGAAGATGATGAAGATGATGAAGATGATACTGAGATAGGTGACGTATTGCCTGGTCTTTCCGATGTCTTTGCAGAAAGAGGGGAAGAAACAGGAACATGAGCAAACTGAGCGCGCCTCATCTAATAATCGAGCCACTTCTCCCATTTTCTGCCCAATGTAGTGGTGGCTGTTGTTAGTGTGTCCTGATTTGCTTACATAATGTTCTCCTAATTTTAGAATTAATGGGTCATTCTTACAAATGAGAGTGCATTTATCACTCATCATCCCATCAATTACCGTCTTCAATTTGGTGCTGATTCTTTCCTTGGTTGGAAATAGGGCAGCACCAGCCCGCTGATGCTGTTCACGTCTCCCTGCCTTTCTTTTGCATTTGTTTGCGTGGCGATACAAAGCCTCTTTATACATACCCTTGCATCCACTAAAGAACATGTAACTGTTAAGATCGCTCTTCCCTTTACTGAAATTAGGTCTTTTGTGAACTACTAATGGACCCCGTGCTTCACCTAGTATAACCTTTCGGTCATGCTCATATTCGCCAGCCTTACGAAGCTTCACAATTTAAGATTGTCTCTTAGGTGATCCTTTCAATGAGGACAGGATTTCACACACTTCAGGCTCACTTTCATGCTTTTCATATAAACCTCATGACTAGACCCCCTGTTCTTCACATGCCTAACAGTAATGGACAATTCTCACTTTATAGTGACACCTCACGAATTGCTACTGGTTGCTATTTAAGTTCTCTTAGTGCCAAAGAAGTGTTGCCAAAGATTGTGTTTGTTTTATTATCATGTTTATACTTGTGCATATTATATGCATATATACTTGTACACTTGTAATTGTATTTCTCCCATGCCCCCGTGAGGGGCCGTTATTGAGAATAAAATTCATTGTCATTCATTGTCATTGTCATTTAACTCAAATTATAAATTGAAAAGAGAGAATTATTGGATATTATTCCAAAGTGCTCCCCGTAGCATGTCAACGCTATAGCGTCACTGAGTTAGAATTATTTGGATTGTTAATCAACGTCACTGCCTTTAAACATCTTTTAAAGGGATGTGAGTTTGATGCCTTTGTCGACCACTGAGCTACTTTTGTCTGCCCCCACTGACAGGCTTATGACCCTGCACAGAGGTCGATTTAAAGCAGGGCAACTACAAATCTTGACTTCGTTTGACAAGACATGTGAGAAAGCAACCAGACAAGTACAATTATGGTGGAACATAGGACAGTATAGGGTAACAGACGACCTAGTTAGGAAGATATTTAGTGAACGATCTATACACGTGACAGGTTCACCACAAAGGTTCTTTAGACAATTGTATACAATGTAACTATCATTATTCCATGAGATAACGTCATCTCATTTATAATTGATGAGATATATCAGTTCCAGGTGAACTGTTCAGGTTGATAATTAGTGCCTTTATTATGTTTATAATGTTAAAGGTTCGAGACACGAAGAGTTACTGAATGTTGATATGTTGTTTTTTATTGGTTTGATAAGCCAATACAATATTTGTTTATGGACAACATTGTATCGTATTACATCAATTTGATGACTTAGACAGGTTGAATTATACTCTGCCTTAGGATATGTGTTAAGTTGAATGCACTTGTTCATTATGTTCATTGATTTAATGACTGCATACATGCAACATACGAAACAGGATAGGTTTGATAGTTAGTTAATTCTTAACATAGACTGCTGTCAACATTAACTCGGGAAAATGGAAATGATGGATTCCTGGGTGAAAGAAAAAGCAGTTTATATTTGGGGCAGCGCCTCTCAGAAAATAGTGCTTTTCCTGTCACCTCGGAATCCATAATTTCAACTAGAGGCTCTCGGTGCATGGTATATTTGTTTACTATTCTGATTTCTCAAGACCTTTCCATTCTTTTCATTTGTTGTATCATTGTCCACACTTTACTTTTCACTTGCACAACGCTTCTCTTTTTCAACTATCAATCGCATCTTTACATGCAGAAACTGCAGGAACTTTCCCTAGTGCCAGGCATACCTTTAAGGATTGATCAGCTTTCATAGCTGTCAACTCCTTTTTCGACCATGCTTCTCTCTTGAATGGCTTCTTCTTTCTTCCAGCATGAATTTCAGAAAGCACTTTTTTTCTGGTCATTGCTGCTGCACATCTCAACTGGCACTTTGCTTGATCCAGGCTTTTGTAAAGCTGGGTTTGGGTCGGGTTCTTCAGAGAGCATTGTGTTGTCATCTATAGTGATGTCATCTATAGGGATGTCATCTATAGGGATGTCATCTAAAGGGATATTATCTAATGACATGTCTTTGTACTCTTGAACTTTACCATTTTCAAACAAGTTGCATGAGCAGTTTGCTGACTTTGGCTAAGACTATGGCTTCATTTGGCAGTCTGTAGTACTGTCTGTGTACAGAGATATCATGACCCAGGTGGTGAGTGAGCTGTTCAAGCTCATGATTCTTCAAATTCAGTAGTTGGCACATTGTAGCTATTTGCTTACGCAAGGATGTGGCAGTGAGTGTTTGTGGATATTGTGCATTACATTCTTTTGCAAAACGGTGCAAGCAATCATGTGACCTTTGTGGTCCTTGACCATCAAAGTGATTTGTGGCAAATATGTACAAATTTTGAGGATTGACGCTTGCCACTTTTCTGTTGCTCTCATTGCACAGAATCGTTATAGATTCTGTCATATTATTAGTCAGAACGACAGACACACCTCTGTCTCTTTTGCCCCTAATGTAGATTAAGGACAGTCTATCAATAGACACTCTTTCTGACAAGGACAACGCATTTAGTACTTCTGGCTGTGCTTGTCTTCCATGCATTAGCCTTTTCCTGTAAGCACCAGCCTTAAAAAACTGTGTTTCTCCTGGTCTTCTCCTATTGTATAACACAACTTGTGTAAGCGCACATTGAGCAAGCTCTGCAAAGTTTTCTACTGTAATACCACTATTCTTCATGGTTGTTTTTAAGGTCTCTTCTAGCTTGTTTAGATACTTATGAAGCGCTGTGATATCTTGTGAGAGAGGCAGTTGGACAGGATGCTCCCATTTGTGAGCTGATACAGTTTTTGAAAGCTTTCTGCATTCTTGTTATGCAGTCCTATTTTGAGGTCTTCAGCATAGAGAATATCTGCCATCCTGTTTAGCGAGTGACCAAGCTTTCTAGTGAGTGATGGACGCACGTATGTTGATGTTCCTTCGTCATAGGAAGCACATAGGCGAGTCGCTTGTACAAGGGAGTCAAAATTGACTGTATCTATTAGGTCTTTTGCTGTCTGAAAAAATGAGCAAACTGAGCGCGTCTCATCTAATAATCGAGCCACTTCTCTCATTTTCTGCCCAATGTAGTGGTGGCTGTTGTTAGTGTGTCCTGATTTGCTTACATAATGTTCTCCTAATTTTATTGAATGTACTTACAATGATCTATTTGTAATTTAAGAATTTACAATTTGATAATTTTCCGACAATGTTGAATTTTTACTGAATGTACTTACAATGATCTATTTGTAATTTTTGAATTTACAATTTCAGAATTTTCTGACAATGTTGAAATTTGAATTTCTGATCATTAAAAAAAAGTTTTTACTTAGGGATAGTTTAGTTTTGGTAGAGAGGGCGCTATAAATAATATTTTGTTGTGAGATAATGAAAAACTGAGTGTAAAATTTGAATGAGCATAATATTTTAGTGACAGAATAAACTTTATTTGATCAAAATCGGTTTAGAAGTGGCTGAAATATCCTTAAAGGGACTTAGTAACATTGTCCAAATCCTCAAAATAAAATTTTAATTCTAGCAGTTCCCTCATACCTTGTTGTATTCGTATTAACAATAAAATCATGGGACAGGTTTCGGTTTTTCAAATTTCCCTTTCGTTACAAAGATATGTACGATCGTAGTATTCAGATAAGAAAAACTCCGGGGGAGTTTTTCGCTTACAAAGTGATTGCAGTGAGTTAGTAAATATCACTTTGCATTTTCGCTCATAACTTGGCCATGCAATGTCCATTTGACTTGAAATGTTCACACAATACCCTGTGTACATATGAGATAACGGTATACATTGCATCAACCATTCATCACTTTTTGCACATTTCAACAAAGTTACTAGATCCCTTTAAACGTGACCATTTGTAATAAATGTGGGGCCCCCCAAATATTAGATAATTTTGAACCAACCGTTACAAATTTTTAAAAAATGCTTCCTCTATTCAAAAATGTTCAAACAAAGTTTTTTGATAGTTGTTGATTTTCTCTCTTTCTAATCACTATATTTACGAACCTTCACATGCACAATATTTAATTTAAAATGGTTTAAACCAATAAGTTTTTAGAGAGCGCATGGTAGAGTTATAACTATTAGTTTGTAATGTAATGGTTCAGGTTTTGGTTACTTAAATTCAGTTTGACCAAAACTGTACTCTCTTTACCAGAACTCAACTATCCCTTTAATAAGGTTGGGCTGACAAGTTCATTGGCTGACCCTGACACACTTGTTACATTTTACCTTTTATAAGAAATCAGCATTTTTGAATTGTCTGAGAACATTAAAAATATGAAACATTGATCTGGTATCTAAAATTTGAAATTTAATTGCTTTATTCCAAGGTTCATGAGTCGTGTCTCTATTGCTAATTACAATGTCCAGAGTCATGTGGCTCAAGTTGTCTGGCATTTGAGCTATTTGTGTGTGATGTGTTAGAACTAAAGCACCATGCAATTTGAGCAAGGCTGGCTCAAGTTGGATGGTGTATAATTTCTTTGTGTGTGTTGTGTGTGTGTTAGAACTAAAGCACCATGCAATTTGAGCAAGGCTGGCTCAAGTTGGATGGTGTATAATTTCTTTATGTGTGTTGTGTGTGTGTTATAACTAAAGCACCATGCAATTTGAGCAAGGCTGGCTCAAGTTGTATGGTCTATGAGTTCGCTGTGTGTAGTGTGTGTGTTAGAACTAAAACACCATGCAATTTGAGCCAGCCTCCATGCAATTTGAGCGAGCGAGGCTGGCTCAAGTTGTATGGTGTATGAGTTCGCTGTGTGTTGTGTGTGTGTTAGAACTAAAACACCATGCAATTTGAGCCAGCCTTCATGCAATTTGAGCGAGGCTGGCTCAAGTTGTATGGTGTATGAGTTCGCTGTGCGTTGTGTGTGTGTTATACTAAAACACCATGCAATTTGAGCAAGGGTGGCTCAAGTTGTATGGTGTATGCAGGGGCGTAGACAGCGGTGAGGGGGATGCATCCCCCTCACCTCACAAGGTGGGGAGGGGGGGGGGGGGGGTGGGGGATGACATGTACAATCATCCCCCCCCCCCCAGGTTTTAGGGAAGGATATTTTTGTTCTAAATGTATTTGTAAACGAGTGGGAAAGAAAACATTAGTTGTATGAGCTAAGGGGGGGGGGGGGGGTGGGAAGGGGTTTCCCCCACTCCCACGGTAGGGAGCTCCATTGCAAATTTGGACTCGAAATAATGCAAGAAAATTTGATATACTTAATTACAGAAATCATCACCATCTCCCCTACACACACACACACACCAGAAATACACTTACATCGTCCGTCTGCCGTCCGTGTATGTCTATAGATACTTGGGGGAGGGGGTGTGCCCCCTCCCACGTGGAGACATTTTGGAAATTGGTGTTTAAAACATCACTGTGTAGGTATGGTCATAATCGTTGCAGTTATATATTATTAGTATTATTATTATGCATTTTGTAAGATTTTTAGAAGATTTAACTTCTAAAAAAAGTGGGGATTGTTTGTCTTGTACAGGCCACCCCCAAATCAAAAAGTGCGGGATATATCCCCCCTCCCGGGTTGGGGGGGGGGGGGGGTAATCAGATAATTGTCGGACGGCGTGTGCGGCTGAGACCTCCGAACAGGCGAGCCGGAAGTAGTTTTGGATTGGGGGGGGGGGGGCAAAACCGCAAGGGGGCTCACAATTTTTGTGTGTAGGGGCTCATATGCCCAACCACACTCTGGATTGCCAACTTTGAGCTAGATGTGAGAGTGAGAAATTGCGTGGGAGCGAAGCGTTTTTGGACTTGAAATTGTGCATACCTAGATAAGGAAATTTGGCTGTATTTGGGAAAGCGTGCATAGGCGCCAGAAGTGGGGGGGGGGGGGCAGGGGGGCGGCCGCCCCCCCAATCCAAAAAGTGGGGGGGGGGGGCAAAACGCGTTTTTGCCCCCCCAAAAAGCCCCCCCCCCCCTCAAAAAAAAGAAATACTTGTTAATTCTAACGTTTAAAAACTAAGTTATACAATCAACCATTTAACGTTTTCGCTGCGCGCTTCGCGCGTAAACAAATTATCTCAGTTTGTTGTGTAACTTGCGTATGGTACGTCTGGGGTGGATTTTTATGTACCGGTCCACGTAGTTCCTGTGTAGGCTGTTTGTGGCTGTTTGTGTGACGTGCACCAAATTGCACCATTTCAAGTATATCAATGCAAAATCTTCCCCGTGGGAGGGGGATACCCCCTCCCAAACCCTCCCCCTCTGGCTCTGCCCCAGCCCTCAGTCGTTTCGCTCCATCGGGACTAATTTTTGGCTGTAAGCTATGTTGTTGGATCATACGTAATGTGGCATATGGTTTATGTTTTTATGCACCAAATCGCACCATTTCAAGTATGAAATGCAAAATCTTCCCCGTGGGAGGGGGATACCCCTTCCCAAACCCTCCCCCTCTGGCTCTGCCCCAGCTCTCGGTCGCTTCGCTCCCTCGGGACTCATTTTTGGCTGTAAGCTATGTGGTTGGATCATACATAATGTGGCATATGGTTTATGTTGTTATGCACCAGAATGCACCATTTCAAGTATATAGATGAAAAATCTTCCCCGTGGGAGGGGATACCCCCTCCCAAACCTTCCCCTCTGGCTCTGCCCCAGCCCTCGATCGCTTCGCTCCCTCGGGACTCATTTTTGGTTGTAAGCTATGTTGTTTGATCATGTTTTTATGCACCAAATTGCACCATTTGAAGTATATAAATGCAAAATCTTCCCCGTGTATGATCTAACAACATGGCCTACATCCAATAATGAATCCCGAGGGAGCAAAGCGACCGAGGGCTTGGGCAGAGCCAGAGGGGGAGGGTTTGGGAGGGGGTATCCCCCTCCCACGGGGAAGATTTGCATTTATGTACTTGAAATGGCGCAATTTGGTGCACTTCATGCCATACCTGTGAAGGAAATTTAGAAACTCTCATCAGAATGTTTACAACAAACTGAGATAATCTGTTCGAAAATGGGTGTATAAACTAGTCTTTGAACGTTAGCTAATACATTTGATTTTGTCTTTCTCATTCTTTTTTTTTTATTTTTGGGAGGGGGGAATTTTTTTTTTGGAGGGGGGGGGGGGGCACATTCTGTTTTGCCCCCCCCCCCCCACACTTTTGGGATTGGGGGGGGGGGGGGGGGCGGCTGCCCCCCACTTCCGGCGCCTATGCCTCCGAACCCATACCCACATTAAAGGGTCCTTTTGCTGTAATAGGTACCCATGTCTAAGGATTGTTTTATGACCAATTTACCTACCGTATTTGTCGGTGTATTAACCGCACCTTTTTTCTCAAAAAAAAGCTCCAAAAAGGGGGGAGCGGTTAATACACGGAGATAGGAAAATTGTACACGCAAATTGCCTAGCCAGCGCCGGGCCCTAATACGATGCGGTTAATACACGGAGATAAGATTCACAAGTGACCAAAGTCCACCTCAGCAAGGCATTCATACTCATACGATGCACGGAAAATACAAGCATATTCCCCCCAAAACAAGTCATGCAGTGTCTTTTATGTTTCTCTTTTACCTCTTCCTAAATATTGCTCGTTGTTGCTGCGAAAGCAGCTTTGAAGATTCACGATCATTGCTTCGATCTTAGTACGAATCCTAACATGCACCCGGCCGCGCGACTGGCACTTGGCCGAGCATGCAGGCGGGGATTCTCTTTCCCGACCCCCGGCCGCCGATGCTCCAATACAGCCCGCCATATCACTCATATACTTTGCGTGCAGGTTATCGGGTCTATTTTGTTACGCGAGATCCATCCGCCGGGGATTTCCCCAATTCCCGGCGGATGGATCTCGCGTAACAAAATAGACCCATAACCTTCACGCAAAGTGTATGAGTGATATGGCGGGCTATCGGAGCATTTGTTTAGTACCGGGCGGACTGGATGTCAACGTTTGAGAATCGTTTCATCCATGTCGACGATCGACGACGATCGTATGCCGTATTACTCGCTATTATTACTTACTATTTCTGAAACAGTTTTCAAGAGTAGATTCAACATAATTTGAACTAGAAAGAAGGAATAACATTAAGGTACATTTTTTTTTAAATCTCCGTTCTGATTGTTTTATTGGTGAAATCTTCGTTTTGTTGTCTAACGTTTTATGTAGTCCCATGTGTAGTGATCCGTGTGGCAAATTCAACAGAAGTTATAGATTCTTCTGCTGTGAAGAAGGCCTGATAATTTTCTTTATTTACTTCGGAGACTTCAGTAAATAAAACAAAATTCATATGCAAAAATTCTCTGATAGATAAGCTATTTT
>JBAMJV010010496.1:0-82820 GCA_037951105.1 Echinarachnius parma | reverse complement strand
TACACTTTATAATTGCGGTATTAAAACTACAATCTCGAACAAAGTTCGTCACGAACCGCGCAATACATCATGATCTAAATTTTAACAGGTAATCAGCATTGTGTGGTAACTAACTTAGAAACACGGTTATTATGATATATTCGGTAGTATTGACCAAACAGTTATATTGTACATAGATTAAAGAACGCAGGTCCAAAATGAAAAAAGAAAGTGATATTTGAAATCTTTACGATAACAGATAACAATAGATTAGAGTCTTATTTCCAATATCGGTCGAGATCCGGCTCTCACTCCAGTAGATCTCTCTGTCAATTGATCCGTACCCCGCGTCCGTATCACGTTTCAAAAAAAATGGTAGCTTTAGATTGAAAAAGAGTTTGTGTATTGTGTATCGTAAATGCAATCTGGTGACTCTTTAGAACTATGTAAATTATTTTGTATACACACAGAACATACAATTCATAATCCTCTGAAATGGATTATAATCATATTGCCTTGTACATGTATATCAAATTGTTTGAGTAAATATTTCGTTAATCTATTACATATTTGTACAAATTGAAAATAATTATATTACCTGTAGAAGCATGGACCAGCTTTCGGTTTTCCAAATTGCTCAGTGTTCAGATTTATTATTATCAAATGGATAGTTATAACTGTGCACATCGTCGGTACAATGAGCTGGTGAATACCACTTTGAACTTTCGCCTCATTTCTCGTGTAAAATTACAAGTTATTTTCTATATTATTATGCTCACAAATTACTCAGTAGACGTATGAGATCACGAAAATACCAACATTAATCAACCATCTTGTAAATATTGGCTACCTGCCTACAAAGCTACAGATCCCTTTAAAAGTGGACTTCCACACGATTTCAAGCTTCTAATGATGAGATAGATAGATAGATAGTTTATTTCAAAAATCATGATTCGCGGCATAGCCGAATTGTACAATGATTAAAAAATACAATTTAAAAAACTCAAAATGGACAAAAGTGCATCATTTACAAAACAAAGTAGGCTACATAAATAAAGCAAATTCAAAATCATGTCAAAAAACTATACACTTTCATAAACGCAAATTATTCTAACATTGACAATTAGAATTCCGGTCTCGGTAGGCAGTAAGAATAACATATAATACTCAATCTATAATCAGGCGGGAAGACGAGAGACAATAGGAATATTAGAAAAGAAAAGATGAAGAGAGGCGGGGGCAATAAGGACGACGACGAAAGAAAAAAAAGAAGAAGAGAGAATAAGGCTTGAAGGACGACCCGAGGGGTTTGAAGAGGAAGAGAAGGAAGAAGAAGAAAGAAGAAGAGAAAAAGAGAAGAAGAAAGAGAAAGAAAGAAGAGAAGAAGAAAAAGAAGAAGAGAAGAAGAAGAAGAAGCAAGAAAGAAAAGACGAGAAGAAGAAGAAGAAGAAGAAGAAGAAGAAGAAGAAGAAGAAGAAGAAGAGAAGAAGAAGAAGAAAGAGAGAAGAAGAAGAAGAAGAAGAAAAGCAGGGGAAGAGAGGAGAAAAAAAGAGACATAGAGAAGCGAGAAGATGTAATAGGATAATAGTGCATAGATTACAAATAATAATAATAATAATAATAAATTAGACCTTTTAGAGCGCCCAAATCCACTCTGACAGAGTGCTCAAGGCGCTTTTTTGAAGAAAATTAAGACATCAAACAGAAAGGTTTTAGGTGAGACCTTAAAAGATTCAAGAAGTGAAGCATAACTTCGTATATGTTCAGGAAGCCTGTATCCATAAATTCGGAGATGAATAAACAAACCGACTTTCCCCCCAGGTTTTTGAGACTTTGCAGAGGAACTAGAGAACTAGAGGTGGATGAACTTACATGATCTCTGCAGGTGTGTACCTCAGAATAATGAAATTAAATATTGGGGAGATGAGCCATGGACACAATGAAAAGGTCAATAATAAGATCTTAAAAATTAATACCGTTGCCTTTACAGGATAACCAGTGTAATGATCTCCAAAATGGGAGTGATGTGAGTGCGCTTGGGGGGATCAAGAAACTATGCGAGCTGCAGCGTTTTTAAGCTTTTGAAGTTTGAGCAGCTGGTCTGTGAAGAGTGAATAATAAGCGATACCAAAGTCGAGACGGAAAAAATTAAAGCGTGAACTAATTTTTCTGTAGCTGTCCGGGACAAGTACTTCCTAATGAACCCAATGTTTCGCAGTTGATAGCGAACTGATCGGCAAACAAGAGAGATGTGGTTAGACATAGTCATATTACTATCAAAAATAATGCCAAGATTGCGACAAGAATTTGAGAGATTGACGGTGAGATCGGAGAATGAAACAGAATCAATATGAATTTTACTAAGTTGAATTTTGGAACCGAAAAGAAGAAATTCACACTTGGCTGAATTCAGCTTGAGAGAATGTGAAGTCAGCCAGTTGTGAACATCAACCATGCAACATTCAAGGCGGTGAATAGCACTTTCTGCTGCCAATTGATTTGAATTAAAGGAGATCATGAATTGGATGTCGTCAGCATAAATATGGTACTTTATGCCATGCTTTAACAATACTTGTCGCAATCCGGTCAAATATATCGAGAAGAGGATTGGCCCACCCACAGAGCCTTGCGGAACTCCGCAGATTAGCGGCAGAGCTTCCGACTTGCTACCATTGATGCAGACCATTTGTGAATGGAACGAGAGATAAGACTCGAACCAATGGAATGCATTACCCTTAACACCTAGAGAACTAAGTGTGTTTAGGAGAATTGTATGGTTGACCGTGTCGAAGGCGGAGGAGAGGTCGATCATCAAAAGGGCCGTCGATTTGCCGTTGTCCATTCCTTGGAGAATATAGCTGGAAACATCAACAAGGAGTGTTTCGACACTGTGATTCGGTTTATAACCCGATTGGAAAGGGTCGAGCAAATCATTAGCCAAAAGGTATTCTGACAAACGAGAAAACACAATCCTTTCAAGGATCTTAAACAAAAAGGGCAAGTTTGAGACCGGTCGGTAATTTTGGAGGGAATTGTGATCGAGAGATGGTTTCTTTAACAGTGGGGTGATATAAGCAACTTTCAGAGAAGGAGGAACGTATGCCTGTTCAATACTCAAATTTATCAAATGGGATAGAACAGGAGCAATTAAAGTGGAGCATTCTTTTAACAATTTTGTGGGAATCGGATCTAATTGACAGGACTTAGGGGGCAGTTTACGCAAGAGTGACATGATCTCGACGGGCGAAGTAAGTTGGATTGAATCGAATGATGAAGAAGTGAGCGGGCGGTGTGGTGACTCGTCCGGGGCTAAACTGTCGCAGATCATCTTGACTTTAGTCTGGAAGAAGTTAAGAAATGATGACGCCATTTGTGAACTGTCGGAGTGAGACGGAAGAGGTGACGACTGTCGACGATTTAGTAATCGATTGGCCAATGAAAACAGTTTCTTGGAGTCATCATGGCAGTCCTCAACCAGTCCCACATAGTGAGAGCGCTTAGCCTTCGTCACAAGGTGATTAACGAGGTCGCGTTGGGCATTAAAGAGTTCCCTGTCGGTGTGGAGTTTAGATTGCCGCCATTGCCTCTCAAGCCTTCGTCGTTCTTTCTTCTGAGCGCGAATGTCACTGTTGTACCACGGAGAATCGGCACGAGTTCGGACCTTCCTTTCTTGCGGAGGTGCATGCCTGTCGAGAATCCTTCCCAGTTCAGAGTTATATCGCTGTACAGCAGGCTCTACACTCTCTGTCCTGGGGGTAATGATCTCTGCTTCGGTAATGTCGTCCGCAAATGTCCTCATGTCGATGTCCTTGATGTTACGACATACAACCGTTGACTGGGATCGACTAGGCTTGGGAAATCTGAGCTTCCACAAGATGGCAGAGTGGTCCGAGATACCAGGTGTGACTCTAGGTTTCGTCAAGTGGATACGATCTCCAGAGTTCCGAACCATGACTACGTCAAGGATGTGGCCTCTGTCGTGAGTTGGAGAATCAACTAGTTGAGTGATGGCATGACTGCTGATAAGATCATTAAACTTTTGTGTGTGAGGTGAAGATGTATTGTCTAAATGAATGTTCAGGTCACCAGTAATGATAAAAGGTGGAGTTCGATACAATCTTCCATCCAGAAAATCAGAGAATTCCTCCAGGAATTTGGAGAAACTATGACCACTAGGTGGCCTGTAGATTACAGAGATGTCCATGCAGGTGACATCGTTGGAGATAGTTGCTGACAAGCATTCAAAACTGTCATATTTATCAAGCGGCCTGGTGACGACTTGCAGACTGCTTCTGTGAAGAAAAGCCACACCACCGCCACGCCCATGGACCCTAGGACAATTCTTGAAAGTGTAAGAGTTAGGGCACAAATCGGCCACAACTGCATCATCATCCGAGGTCAACCAAGTCTCGCTAACACAGACAAAATCCAACTTGTGATCTATAACAAAATCCTGAAATATGGTTGATTTATTACGTAGAGAGCGACAATTAATACTCCCGAACTTAAAATATTCTTTAAAGCGATCCTCCTTTCTCTTACCCCGATGTGTTTTCCGCCCTCGACACGATCTACCAATCCCGAGAGACAGCAGCCGGTCCCATACAACATGATTTTCTTCCCGCCAACATCTGGTGGAGCAACCATCCCTAACAGCAACGTTAAGGGAATGAAGTGTCAGACTATCGTAGGTGTAATGTGAAGTCAGAGAATCAACGGAAAGGTTCGATCCACCAGAGGAAGGGCCAGGATTGGGGCTGATGTCTCCCGAGATAAGCAATAAAATGCGAAATCTAGATACAGAATTGGCATACCGCTGAATGGGCAAACCAATGTACTTTCCCTTAGGTTCATGATTGACCAAATTGCATGAACAAGCAGTATAGGGAACAAGATAAGCACATGAAGAATCAGATGTGCAAGTCACAATACAGATGAATACAATAGGTACAAAGGCTAGCAGGCTGGCACCCTTCATTGTGTTGGTGCGCACAACCATGCACTCTGTGCACCAACATGTAAAGCATACACTAGTAACATGTAAAGCATATACTAGTACATGTGAACATGGCTACTCCAATATACAGTAAATGCAATGCTGAGATCCAAAATCTTATATTGAAAAATACACAAGAAATATCACCAAAAATAAGACCAAAATTGTCTAGTAGTTTCCTGAAGACATATACAATGGTACAGTATAGCAATAGCAAAAGAAACAATACTAAATCAATGAAAATAAAGACAGAAATCAAGAGCTCTGTGGGGAGGCAACCACCAAGCGCACTCACCTACAATAAGTATTTTTCTGAAAAATCCTAGTCAAGTAGGTCGTTCATAGTAAGTTATATGATTTTAAGAGGATACTTGTATTATGTGCCTAACCAAATAAACAAATCAAATACAGTAACATATATATTTAGGGAGTTTGATAGAGTTACGCCATTAAAATAAATCATCTTACTACCGGTACTTATACAAGATAATGAAATATAATCATCAGAGAAGTACAACTAAGTAGTTGAATTGTGTGGGGGATACATAATGCACTTATATTTGTTGCAAATTACATATGAATTAATATTTCTCCAATATTTAAAGATTTAAAATACTTAAATACTGCTAATTGTTGCATGTTTACAATACATCTAATATAGTTTAGCTCACTAATATTCACAAATTATTTCTTGTGAGTATATTAGCAAAATATCAAACAATAATTTCAATATACATATTTAACGTGTGAACGAATTATGCATTGTGTATATTGCACCAGAATTCTATTTTTAAATATAACATTTGTAAAAACAGGAACAACTTAATTGTACACACAAATTCTATAAAAAGAGATAAAAACTAATACTATATATGTGATCATTTTCCCTAAACATGAAATATTGCAATAATTCAAATCTATTTCATAAATGAAAGCTGACTAATTGTCATTGTACAATTGGATGAGCGATGGTATGGGGCTAGTCTGCATCCGTTTGGTTTTGCATCTCAATTGAGGAATCTTTTGAGTTTTTCTTAGTACTCTCGTACTACGTTGTTGTTGTTTTGGGAGGAAATTTTGAAACTGATTTGTGGAGGAAAGAGTACTTTTAAAAAACCTAAGTGAAAGATCTTTTCTTCGTTGTTCCAGTGTGTCCAAGTTGGAGAGGGCAAGGGTGGCATTGTAATCAGTAAAGTCATTTTGGTAAATAATGCGGAGAGCACGTCTTTGAATTCTCTCCAAGCGTATATTCTGATTTTGAGTCAGGCCACTGTTCCAAACTGGTGCCGCATACTCAAGCATTGGCCGGACATATCCTATGAATATTGTAATAAGATCATCATGTGGTAGGCCAAAACTTTTTAGTGTACGAAGCATGTACATTTTTCCATTTGCACGTTTCTCCAAGAAAGAGACATGCGACTCCCATTTCAAATCATTTTGTATGTGCACACCTAAAATCTTTGTTTGACAAACAGTATCAAGAGGCTGGTCACGTATGTGTATCACTGGATATACTTCTCGAGTGCGTGAAAAAGAAATGTCGATTTTTACACACTTTGTGGGGTTAAGTTGCATGTTGTTATCCTCGGACCAAGATGCCAGGTTGTCTACTGCTGTTTGCATTTGCGAAGGTTGATTGTTTTGTCTACATTCTACAAGGGTGAGGTCATCCACGTACTTATATGAATTGAGTTGGTTGTGTGGTTGTGCGTCGTTGATCATTACGAGGAATATGATTGGACCGAGATGTGTTCCTTGTGGTACTCCGGCTTGGACCTCCGACCACTCCGACAGGGTGACGCGATAGCGAACGCATTGTTGTCGCGCGGATAGGAAATCGCAGATCCATGGGATGACGGCTGGACGAACAGCTAGGTCAATCAACTTTGATATTGCTATCGAGTGGTCTATTCGGTCGAATGCTTTTTTGAAATCTGTTTGGACAATACTTGAACATGATTTTGGCTTCTCGGCATTTTGATATATAGGATGGAGAATATTAATGAGGCAGTGTGATGACGAGAGGGATTTCCTGTTTCCGAATTGGTTAGGATCCAACTTAGGCGTTATGTCATGTAGTACCCATTCGGCAACGAAGCTTTCCGCGGTCGGTTAATGATATCGGTCGAAGCTTGTCTATGGCTGCAGGACTTGTTTTAGGGATGGGAACCACGATCGCTCGTTTCCACTCTTTCGGGATCTTTCCTTGCTGAGTAGAGGCGTTGATAATACCAGCTAAAGGTGTTGCTAACTCGACAGAAAAAAGCCGCATGATGCGAGCGCTTATACCATCCGGTCCTCCAGATGTCGATTCTCGAATCTTAGACAAGGCCGAATGAACTTGCCAAGGGTACACGGTAGGACATGCTGATGGGGCCGGAAGATATGATGGTAGATGCTGCAAGTCTAGTTTCTGAAGATCCGACGAAACTGAAATGAAATGGTCATTGATGCGGTTCGCTACTTGTCGGTGATCGTCGGACTCAGTAGCTGGGACTGAGATTTTGATTGGCTGTGTTTTCCCCACAGTGATATTACGAATTTCACGGTACCATTTTGACGGATTTTGTTTCTTATGTTTCTTTATACGATTTTGGTAATGAGCCTTCTTTGCTTTCTTAATTGAATCAATTACACTTTCTTTTAATCTCTTCCAAGCTTCCTTGTCTCCCCTGTGAATGCTGCTTGTCGGTCGTGTATAAGGGCCTTTATCTCGCCGGTCATCCAGGATTTGTCAGACGGATGTAATTTAATTTTCTTTAAAGGGAAGTATCGCTGTATGGCTGCGTGAAGTGTTTCGTAGTATTGATTGCACTGGTCATCTACGTCTCTGCATTCCGTTACTTCTGACCAGTCATGCGAGCTGATCCAGGTCCCAAAGGCTCGGATGGCACTGTCAGGCATGGGCCTAACAAGGCGGTGACGTATCTTGTTCTCTTTCTTGACGCGAGAAACAGGATACCACAAAATTGTGTTGTGATCGGAATTTCCAATGATTGAAAGACAGATATTATAGGTCAATAATAACAATTTTGTGTGAACAAAAAGTATGAATGTGGGTTCTTACAATTGGCTTTGAAATTCTAATGACACAAATTCGCGAGCGAGCTTGTTCTATCCCACAATGCACCAATTTGTGACGTGCGACCCTCACTATGCGCCTATCTATGTTTTTTTTACACTGAAACGAATGTGTTCTTTTGATCGGACCAATACAATGCTCGATCATGAATAGTTTAGTCCACGATGCGCCACTCAATCGTGCCTTTGAGCATTACTGAATTGTTGAACCGTTTGAAAATACTTGCCTGCCCGAAATTGTAACACGTTTGGCTTTCATTGGAATTTGAATAGACACAAAGTCCTGTAAACGTGGTTATTGAATTTCCTGGCTCTGCATGGTCAGCTATTATGAATGACACATGCAGTGATCACAATGCAGTGGCACCGGATTCAAGCCTACTCAAGAAATTGAGCAAAGTGAGGGTGCTACGTAAGGGTTTCATGATTGTGTGCAGTAAATTTAATTATTTCCTCAAAGTTAATGACATTAGAAAAATCTCTTAGAAATCAACCAAAGAGAGTCAAGTCCTGAAAATATTCAAGCACATCCATAAATGTATTTCCAATATACTGTACTTTTTAAAAACTCGTCCGGAGGTATTTAGTAATCAATGTTTGTTGCAGTACTGGTTTGTTGCCACCTGCAAGAACGGACAATGGGGGTAGCTGTAGTTTGATATCTGTACACTGACTGGTATGTGAAATTTTCATGACTGATGAATGTAACATGGCTAATATGAACTGAGCGAAAATACAAAGTTATATTTTCTGATTCGTGAATCTTTACCATAATCATTTCTTCATACAGTTGAAAATACTTCCTGTAAGAATATGAATAGCTTAATTATACAAGGCGATAAACCCTCTTTTGTTTTTTTATTTTGATCGTCCTAAAATTTAGATTTCTAGATAGGTACATATTGTTAATGTACTGATATCGTTAACTCTATTTGTATGAAAATGGATTTAGCGCATTTTGGAACTAAGCTCTTATATAACACCAACTCTTGGATATTATGATGCATCTAACCTGCATATGGTGTAATATGGTCCAATGTTTCACATCATTCAAAAGTGTGTAGGTTCATCATGTTCATACAAGTAGCTAACAATGGTTATTATTATCATCGTGTCAGTGGACTCAAACTATTTGCATATTATAATCACTATTATTATCAATGAATATTAATATAATGAACTGCGAATCAGACTAATCATATTCATACATGTAATCGACTTTGATTAATTGACACAAAATAGTTGTTATTGATTATCAGTAGGGCAATTCCACGGTAACGGAAGGACATTCAGACGCAATTTTTGAAATTAAATCAAATAATTCCAGAATCCTGCTTATGATTCATCATTGTAAATTACATTTCTGAGACTCTTGGTGGGACACCTTTGATTTCCTATTTTTTAAATATTTTTTTACATTACGTTTATTAGATATTGACACTAATAAGGCCGGTAACGGAAGGACGGCAAAATGGACATGGATTTTCAAGTCCTTTAGTTATGATCCAATCTCTGTGAAGTTAAGAGGACTATCATGTTATATTGGCTCATAGTCCATTCCCTAATGTTCTAAGAGTATAACAACACTTATTTGAAAAAAATATGTTTATTGGTATATTAATTACAAAAAGTTATTTGCTTCACTGTTCGGTAACGGAAGGACAGTAACGGAAGGACAGATTTTTTATTCATTGAAAATATACTTTAGTGCTCTCAAAAGACTGAATTTTTAATCTGAACACATACTGTGATATTCAATCATCCAATCTGGTACCTTAAAACAGAAAAATACTACAAAAGAATGACAAAAATACAGAAAATCTAGAAATAGGCACTGTGTAGTCCCATGTGTATAGGTTCATGTATAGTGTCTGTTTCTTCTATCAGGAGACGCCCACTATTTTTTTGAATCATGTAAACTGAAAGATATCATTATGTGATCATGATTTATGAAAAAATAATCCAGAAAAAATAAACAAGATTAGAAATAATCCTCATTGGATTTTTTCCACTTTTGGCTCATTTGGCGTGGAACTGCCCAGTAGTGTACCCGGCAAAGGGTGAAGTAAACGTGCCCCCCCCCCCCCCCCCCCCCCACCCCCACCTACCCCTCTATCCAACGCTTGCATACGCGGGTAATACCAAACACATATAGAACAATTCAAACATTTAAATGGAATAATTTTGATCTGTATTTCCCTATTTTAATGATGAGAATACTCCAAACACCTGCTTGTTCCTGGGATTGTAATACAATGTTATTCAACTCAATCCAATTTGTATTTGTTTCGATATATCCATTAACAAAATAAAAATTTGTTGCCTATATGAAGTCCAGCGTTCCGCCCCTCTGTTTTCAAACTGTAGCTTTTTACGTTATTGTGGATTCATACAGTTACATTGTATATGTATTTGAAAATATAAAATGTAATGATGCATTTCTCCAACTTAGAATTGTTCGACTAGTGAAAGGGCTAACATAAAAGAGACACTCTGTAATAATATTAAGCTACAGTAAGAGCCAGACAACCAATCAATGTTATCTTCTTTATTGTATACGCTATAATAGGAATCCATGTTCGCGTTTAAATGTGTCAGGTGATGATTTGTGATAATTGATGGTGGAGTGTGATTGTTTATTTGTTTATCTGTTTGTCTGTTTGTTCCCTTGATTGTATAGACTGTATTTATACATTACTCAAAATTATTCCTCAGCTATAAATGATAAATGCTGATCGAAAAAGTGTTTGCACAATATCATAACAAAAATATGAAATAATTTAACACAATTTAATTCACAAATGAAACTAAGATTAACAATAGTTATATTGCAAGTGAGTTGTGATACATTATTACATTATGATAGTCGTGCCACAGTTCGAACCCAAACAATTAAATTGCGCACCATCTCAACTTCCCGGGGAGCTGACTACCCAATGGCAGCCATATGGTAGCGCCCAGCCTAATTAACACCCTTTTATACTCCTGGGTGGAGAGCAACAATATGGATTAAATGTTGTTTTTCTATAAATCTTTCAAACAAATTAATATTTAGAAATATCTTACGATAGTGTTGGTAGAGTACGATTGAAGTGTTCAAATATCACTTTTTGAAAATCACATGAAACTAATGTGTAACCCATGGATCAATTTGTAGCTATTTAACCTAGTATTGGTGGCTCGATTTATATCAATATGATACATCGTACAATCAAATATCATTGGTAGAACTCCCACATATCGATCAATAATCCTTTCAATTTTGCTTACACTTCCAATGCGATAATAAAAAAACATGAACAAGGTGCACAATACTTATAATGGCCTCGATCTGCTAAGAAACAAACCCGCTCGCTTCTAAACTACCCCCTAAAGGTTTGTATACAGACATAAGTTCATAAGCCGTGCAACGGATAATGGAGAATATTCTCGCGGCATCATTGTGTTTCAAACATATAAAAGAATATTGCGTGACAGAGTAATAATACAATTTGCTGTGTACATTATTATAAATGATACAGTGCAAGCCCCCAAGAACAATTTCCTTTTGTAGGGGGATGGAAATCCCACATATCGATTAATAACCTTCCTTCCAACGCGGTAGTAAAACTACATAAACAATACATATTGAGGTATCGATCTGTTTATAAATGTAATGCTTTCATCATAACTACCCCCTAAAGATTGTTATATTTACAGAAGTTCATAAGCCGCGCAAAGGTTATGATCTAAATGCTAGCGGCAATCATCATTCACCGAGTAGTATGATACTTATATTCTATATTGTTCATGAAGCATTTCTATATTGTCTTGCAACGCACCTTAATTAAAGTGCGCAGGTCCGATTTGGGAAGGAAGAGATGCGGAATTTTCCACTCAACAATCACACATGAATAGAGGCTCCATGCAAACATCAGGAATTATAGGTCTAAGCAACTCTCCTTAACGGTGTTAACGTTATATATTAATGTAGGGAATGTTTAACTTGACAACTGCAAGAACATAGATTATATATCGAGCACATTTGTTAAATCCGTATCAACATAATATAATTCAATGAGCCTGCGCAAGTTGAAGCCAATGGTGCTTGTAACATTACACGGACACAGGCTCAGATTGACAGATACTTCTTCTGGGGTGAAGCAAGGTGAAAGCCAGCTCGATAGATTAGATAAAGATATTTTCGATGATGTTTAGTCGAAAGTTGTAACTGTGCATTTACTCTCATTTTGACGAATTTAATGACGGGAAAATATCATGACTTCGAGAGAACACTTTCAAAAAGTGATGGCAGATGGTGATTTACAATCAGTCAAGAAAATAATATCAAAACAAAATCAGTTGTTGCAAACATGGTTTGGAGAACTGCTTTGCATTTAGCCGCATTGTTTGGCCACGTCGGCATTGTAACATATCTGACAAGTCAGGGCGCTGATGTGGGCGCTACGGATCATGATGGGAGTACAGCATTACATATGGCGTCGTCCCATGGGTACCTGGACATAGTAAAACATCTAATAGAGAATGGAGCTGCCGTGAACAAGCAGAGTAAAAAATAAAAGCAGCGCACTACATCTTGCATCAATCAATGGCCATCTTGACACAATCAAATATCTCACAGAGAAAGGAGCCAACTTAAATCAGCCGGATAACGATGGAGACACGGCACTACTTCTTGCATCATCAAGTGGTTACCTTGGCACAGTCAAATATCTCATAGAGAAAGGAGCCGACTTGCATCACCCAGATAACAATGGAGACACGGCGCTACATTTGGCATCATGCAATGGCAAACTTGACTCAGTCAAATATCACAAAGAGAAAGGAGCAAACTTGAATCAGCCGGATGACAAATGAAACACAGCACTACATGAAGCATCATACAATGGCCACATATAAAGGAGCTGCAGTGAGCAAGCGCGATAAAAATGGAAGCAGCGCACTTCATCTTGCATCATCAAATGGCGACCTTAACACAGTCAAATATCTCAAAGAGAAAGGAGCAAACTTGAATCAGCCGGATGACAAAGGAAACACAGCACTACATGAAGCATCATACAATGGCAACCTTGCCACAGTCAGGTATCTCCTAAGTAAAGGAGCTGTCGTGAACAAGCAGAATAAAGATGGAAGCAGCGCACTTCATCTTGGAACATCCAATGGCCATCTTGACACAGTCCAATATCTCACATATAAAGGAGCTGCAGTGAACAAGGGTGATACAAATGGAAGCAGCGCACTACATATTGCATCATACAGTGGCCACTTTGACACAGTCAAATATCTCGTAGAGAAAGGAGCCGACTTGAAACAGCCGGATAACAATGGAAACACGGCACTACATGAGGCATCAAAAAAAGGCCATCTTGACACAGTCAAATATCTCATAGAAAGAGGAGCCGACTTGAAACAGCCGGATGACAATGGAAGCAGCGCACTTCATCTTGCATCATCAAGTGGTCACCTTGGCACGGTCAAATATCTCATAGAGAGAAAAGCCGACTTGAATCAGCCGGATGACAAAGGAAACACGATACTACATCTTGCATCATTCAATGGCCAACTTGACACAGTCAAATATCTCATAGATAAAGGAGCTGCCGTAAACAAGCAGCAAGAAGATGGAAGCAGCGCACTACATCTTGCATCATACAATGGCCACGTTGACACAGTCAAATATCTCGTACAGAAAGGAGCTGCCGTAAACAAGCAGCAAGAAGATGGAAGCAGCGCACTACATCTTGCATCATACAATGGCCACGTTGACACAGTCAAATATCTCGTACAGAAAGGAGCTGCCGTAAACATGGTAAACAAGCAGCAAGAAGATGGAAGCAACGCACTACATATTGCATCATACAAAGGCCACTTTGACACAGTCAAATATCTCGTAGAGAAAGGAGCCGACTTGAAACAGCCGGATTACAATGGAAACACGGCACTACACTGTGCATCATTAAGTTGCTTCCTTGACACAGTCAAATATCTCATAGATAAAGGAGCTGCCGTGAACAAGCAGGATACAGATGGAAGCAGCGCACTACATTGTGCATTATCTGGCAATTTAATTTCCACAGTCAAATTTCTCGAAAAGAATGTAGCCGACTTGAAACAGCCGGATAACGAAGGAAACACAGAACGACATGCTATTGATGCATTATATAATGAATATCTTGACACAGTCACATATCTTGTAGAAAAGGGAGCCGACGTGAATCAGCCGGATTACAAAGGAAACACGGCACTACATCTTGCATCATCAAACGGCCACCTTGGCACAGTATCATATCTTATAGATAAAGGAGCTCATCAGAATCGCCCGGATATCGTTGGGAATACGGCACTACACCTTGCAGCACATAAAGGTCATCTTGACATAGTTAAACGGCTAGTAAATGAAGGAGTAAACTTGAGCACAAAGCGAGCCGATGGTAAAACAGCACTTCAACTCGCGATTGATGAAAACCATTTCGAAACAATTGCTTACTTGAATTCCGGAAGTCAGAACATACCTGCAGGTGAGACCCAAAGTTATGATTGATATACCACGCAATTATCTTTAAAAACATCGTCTTGATTTATCACGAAGGCATTGCGGATGGTCCGTTAGTATTTTTCTGAAAATGATTAAATTAATAGTGAAGGAATATCAACAATAGTGTAGAAATATCAACAATAGTGTTTTTATCTACTGTTACTCAGAGTGGATTGCATATATACATGTGCAAAAACATATCCAGGATAATATTTTGTAGCTCGCCACATCGGAGCATTCTTATCTTGAATATGTACTATTTAAATAATCGAACCAGTGTTGCAAATCGTTCTAATTCTTCAAAGTTAAATTACATAAGTGAGTTTTATTCTACTTTTTTGGTTACAAATATCTGGAATACCTATTTATACTACATGTAGAACACCCATCATCACAACTCAAATATGCGAGCGGGATCTATGATCATCGTGGCGGAGACCTAACGGTGGGGTCTTATGGCGTCACACTCTCGATTCCTCCTGGAGCTCTTCAGGAAGGATCCAGCCAGGAGATAGGTCTTCAGGTCCTGACGGAGCTACCAGACGATCTAGTTTTTGGAGAGGATGAGATGGTGGTCAGCTATGGCGTCCACTGCACGCCCCCGGGACTAACCTTCAAGAAACCGGTGACAGTGACGATGCCACACAGCGCGATATTGGTTGGCAGTAGGAGTAACCTACCTGTAGTGATGTACACGAAACAAGAAACACAAGGTGAATAAGTAGAATTGTTACGATTATGTACGCACTAATCACAAAAATCGGCATAGTTATCAAAATCATCATAACCATGATGCTTACATCATGATCGTCATCATCATCACAATCACACAGCAGCATCATAACAACCATCATCATCATTACCATTAATATCAGCAAGACCACATCATAAAATTATGATGAAATTATTATCTTAATGAAAGAATTTAAATAAATTATTAAAGACATTTATAAATTACATTTTCTGGCGTTGCTTTGCAGATGCATCGTGGATCAAAACTCAAATGACCGGTGATACAGATTCCAGCAGGGAGAGAATACAGCTGCAAATCACCCATTTCTCGTCGTTCTGGTTTACCCTGCTAAAATGGCTCTTAAAAGAAAAGCTGGTGTCCTTTATTCCCTTTCTTCCAATCCAAATGCCGGTCGACTGTTTTCCGATAGTACACCTTCATCTGTTTGATACACTCAAAGGACGCCTGAAGGTATATACACGTTCACTACGATACTAAACTAAAATACTAAATAATGTTCATTGATTACAGCCGAGGATATCTAGGGTTCAGTCAATACGTAATCATGGTAATGCGATTCTTTTGACAAGGCGCAACATTATTAACAAGTGCAAGACATATTGGCTGGAATTCATTTATTTCGATTATTTCGTTTAAAACAGTTAATTTGTTTGTTTTTTGTAGATAAGATTTTCAGCCGTGATCATAATGCTGTGTTGAAATATTGATCATTATTTTCGAAAGCATGTTTCAAAATTCGCGTGAGTGTGCGTCCGATATTACGTCACACCATACTTTTTATCAATCAAATGTATACAAACGTTGAATCTTCTAAAATATATCACAAGCCTCAAACTTCCCATATCATGCATGTTCACATGTTATACACAGGAAATAGAAGAATGCGAGAAGAAGTTGGAATACAAACTTGCCTACACAGAGGAAACGCTGAATATCAATTTGGCTAATGAGGAAGATCTGACGATTATTTGCGAACTACACAACAGTGCAAACAAATCTACTGAGGTTCGTGATTTTCTATAAGTCCCCCTTTAAAAAAAACAGTTATATATTTTGCAAACATCTTCTCATTCAGTTGACGTGACTTGATAATTAACCCAAGGTCTATGTCATATGCTCCGGCGGTAATATGATAACAATTGCTTCGCGACATAAGCTCCGCGACAAACTTATACACTGCCAACGTATTTGTTATGAAAGACATAAATGACCTTTCTTCTACAACATTTTTCAAGTTAAGCTAGACTAAACATAATAATGTGTTTTTCATAAGATATAAGTAGGCAGTGAAAAGGTTTATTGCAGAAGATATGTCACGGAGCAATTGTTGATTCTCAATGGCAAGAAGCCAGCGAAAATAATATAACTCAACGGTTTCAGTTTGTTTCGTGTGAGTTAGAAAAATGATAATATATTATTTAAAATAACTTCAATATGGTTTCAATTCATAATAAAAGGGATAGTTGAGTTTTGGTAAAGATAGTACAGTTTTGGTCAAACTGAAATTTAGGAACCAAAACCTGCACCATTACATTTACAAACTAATAGCTATAGTTACTAAGCCTAAATAGGTGTACGCCTGTGTATTGTCATCATCAATCAAACAAAGAAAATAACATGTACATTAAAATATTTTCCTCGAAAAGGTAATTGTTCACGCGGATCTGATGCTCCCGGTGAATTGTAACAAGAGTTTCTCTCTAGACCTGAACAACCGAATGTCTGACAGCCGTGTCAATCTGCACATGCAGTGCACAGTCACAAAGAAGAGGACGATTACCTTCAGAACGGGATACCCTGGTATGTACTTTTGGGGTTTTGCTCCATCCTTTGATGGAGTGTGGCAGGGGGTCCTAACATGGCCAGGCATCCCTTGGCCTCGTGTCATACCAGAGAACTCCCTTCAGTTCTCCACCACTTTCATGTACAGAATAGAGAGGTTCACTGTTTCCATAAGACGGTTTCCAAATATTCCTCCATATAGAATGATTCTTCCCACGTTTCCACTATTTACTAAGTTTATTTACTATAGGATTTCCCGTGCATTTTAACGCTTTTGTCATAATAATTGTATAAAGTTGTACTTCAATTTTGTCTTTTGGCGATGAATTTCACAAAAAGACCACTCAATTTAGTATTTGTCATTCATTACCATCAATTACAACTCAAATGTATCGGTCACAGCGTCTAAACACACAAGTTCCAAATCAATTTCGTAAAATATATTGGGGGGGGGGGGGGGCTGGGGCGGTCGCCCCTTTCAAATATCACTCTTTCAAATATTTATTAAAAACCCATCTGTATCCTAATTTACGCTAAAGTGTGTTATTGTTAATTGTATTGATATTGTTCATGAACTGTGCAGCTTTGTATGTTATTTTGGGTGGTGTTTTCGTATTTTTAAGCGCTTTGAATCAAATTTGTAAAAAGGCTATTTAAATAATGTTATTATGATTATTATTATCATTATTATTATTAATATTATTATTGTTGTTATTAAAGGGATAGTTGAGTTCTGGTAAGAAGAGTACAGTTTTGGTGAAACTGAATTTTAGTAACCAAAACCTGCATCTTTACATTACAAACTAATAGTTATAACCAGAAAGGAACACAAAATTACAAATGACTTAGTAAAGATCATGCTACCATTCAAAAAGAGCCGTTAAAACGTAAGAGGGGGCTCTCTAAACACTCATCGGTTTTAAACCATTTTGAATAAAATATTGTGCATGTGATGATTTGTTGAAATAGTGATTAGATAGAGAAATAACCAACAACTATTCAAATACCTATTTTGTAACTTTTTGAAAAGAGGAAGCATTTTTTTGAATTTTTAACGGCTGGGTCAAAATTATCGAATAAGCGTGGGGCCCCACATGTATTACAAATGGCTATGTTTATGGATATTTCAGCCGTTTCTGAACCGATTTTGATCAAATAAAGTTTATTCTGTCATTGAAATATTGTGCTCATTCAAATTTTACACTGAGTTTTTCATTATCTCACAAAAAATAATTTTATGTAGCGCCCTCTCTACCAAAACTTAACTATCCCTTTAATATTATTATTATTATTATTAATATTATTATTATTATTATTAATATTATTATTATTATTATTATTAATATTATTATTATTATTATTAATATTAATATTATTATTTTTAATATTAGTATTATTATTATCATTATCATACATACGCCGAACATCTGAACATATGCAAGACTCGAAAGGGTATTTGCCTTACCTTATGAATCCAAATTGATGTAAGATTCTATGACCTACTGCCTATTGTGTTTGACTACTATCGAAAAACGTTCTGGAACGCTTTTCAATTCAGTCATTAAAGGGACTTGGTAACATTGTCCAAATCCTCAAAGTAAAATTTTCATTCTAGCGGTTTCCTCACACCATGTTGTATTCGTATTAACAATAAAACCATGGATTCAAACATAATAGAGAAACTGACCAGAAATATATTGTGATTAAAAAAGGGCAAAGAAAATGGGATTCCAACGGGATTCGAACCCGAGACCTCCGGATTGCTAGACCGGTGCTCTACCGACTGAGCTATAGAAAACCATCGTAGGGTGCTCGTCCCTGAAACCCCTTAATTCTCCTTGCCCAAGTGGTCAGAAGCTATAATAAACCTGACATAAACCCGAAGGATAGAAATCAACTTGGGGATATATGCGAGGGATCACCGAAGTGATACAGCTTTTTTAAATAATTAATTCAAACATAATAGAGAAACTGACCAGAAATATATTGTGATTAAAAAGGGGCAAAGAAAATGGGATTCCAACGGGATTCGAACCCGAGACCTCCGGATTGCTAGACCGGTGCTCTACCGACTGAGCTTTAGAAAACCCCCGTATTAATTGAATTAATTATTTTAAAAAGCTGTATCACTTCGGTGATCCCTCGCATATATCCCCAAGTTGATTTCTATCCTTCGGGTTTATGTCAGGTTTATTATAGCTTCTGACCACTTGGGCAATGAGAATTAAGGGGTTTCAGGGACGAGCACCCTACGAGGGTTTTCTATAGCTCAGTCGATAGAGCACCGGTCTAGAAATCCGGAGGTCTCGGGTTCGAATCCCGTTGGAATCCCATTTTCTTTGCCTTTTTTAAATCACAATCAAATCATGGGACAGGATTCGGTTTTTAATATTTCCCTCTCGTTACAAAGAAATGTACGATCGAAGTATTCAGATAAGAAAAACTCCGGTGGAGTTTTGAAACCGTGTACAAAGTGAGTGCAATGAGTTAGTGAATATCACTTTGCATTTTCGCTCATTACTTGGCCATGCAATGTCCATTTGACTTGCAATTGTCACACAATACCCTATGGACATATGAGATAACACCAATATACATGTACATCGCATCAACCATTCGTCACTTTTTGCACATGTCAACAAAGTTACTAAATCCCTATAATATGTAAATAATTGGGGAGTATTTGAAAAAAATCGAAACCAATTTAATTCTTTTATTACCGTTATCCAAACAGCAAGGTACATGGTAATTGTAAAATATCTAATTAAATTTGGTTGAATTTAGCACTTTTTATGTATTTACTTAAATACTTAGTCAAAATAATAAGTGGTAATAATTTCATTCAGAAGGAAATTTCAAAGTTCCCATATATTTTTCTTTTTTATGGATTTCAGAGAGTACAACTTCGAATCCCGCAAAAAGGTAAGCTATTGAGCCACTCTTTATAACTCTGAAGTCTTTATAACTTTGAAAGCACGTGTAATATAAAACGTATTTCGTGCGTTGTGATTGAAAACCCCCATCTAATCGTGGTGTTCAATCGAGTGGACTCCCTTGTTCGCTATATTGATCCAGGCTAAATGCCACAGCAAGAGCAGTTTGATGGACAACAGCTGTTAGTGCTAGTCTCTAAGGAAGGACCAGCAAACACAAAATTCGTGCAACACCCACTACAGATTCGGTTTGTCACTTTGGGGTGTTTTGGGAGTGTCTTTGGAACAATTCTATCCCTGATGTACAGTTGATTTCTGGTAAGAACACTATTATTTCTATCAATTTCTTATGCAAATTTATGCAAAAACAATCATCCTTTTGTCTATAAATCCCTAAATATGCCTCAGGATATAACTATTTTGTGCATGAATATTTGTATGACTTAATTAACATGTTTTCAACCATAGAAATTGGGACGGCCAAATTTTCCTTATGTTTTTTTAACTTTTTTTTTTTTTTTTTTTTCAATGGAACACATCTTTGACCATTATCCAAAAACTTTTATCCCAACATGTAAACATTGTAGTGGTTAGAATGAAAAATGATAGAGGATTTGTGTATTCTAGGAAAAAATCCATTTCCATAGGATTTTTACACAAATCACACAATCGAGCAATTTTTGGTCCGACATTCACTTACAAAAGGTCGTGTGGCTTCGGAACGGTATACCCGGTTGACGCCAATTTGGTCTCAAAAGCTGCGCAAGACTTCAATAAAACAACTCGTGTAGTCGCGCAGAAAATACCTGCGCGCGTTGCGGAATTATCACGCGAAATGTCAAGGGGGTGGGGTGGATTCCACCCCACTGGTGAGCATGTACTGCTGCTTCAGAGCTTGAGTACTGCTCACCAGTCGGGTGGAATTCACCCAAACCCCTTAACGTTTCGCTTGATCATGTTGATAATTCCACAACGCGCGCAGGTATCGCCGCGCGACTATACGAGTTTTTTTTATTCAAGTCGTGCGCATCTTTTAAAATCAAATTTGCGACACCCGGGTATACCGTTCCGAAGTCACACGACCTTATGTAAAGTAAATGTCGCCCCGAAAATGGCTCGATTTTGTGATTTTGTACAAACCGTGGTTGCGGCCTCGAAAAGTGCGAAAAACCGTGATTTCGGTCTCGAAAATTGTCCACGACTACCCCCTCCCCCGAAAAAACGTGGTCTCGGCCTCGAAAATGTCGAAAATTTGTGGTCTCAGCTTCAAAAATTGTCCACGACTACCCCCTCCCCCCTTTAAAATCCTGGGTAAGCTACTGCATGGGAGGTTAGGTAACCATCAATGACACGTATGCAATGTCACGGATTTAAACAGTATAAGTCCATGTTTGTCTAAATGTTAAGTGCTCATTTATGATATTCATGTGTGTCCTTCTAGTCCAATACACATTTCTATGAGTCAAATACAACTTATAATTATGTGGACTTGTTGAAACAATGATGTACCAGTACAAATTTCAAGGGTACGATAGCTCAGAAAATGGCCTACAAAATTGTAACATTGTTTGAAGATGTAGAGTAGGTCACTTTGTTTTTCTCTGGTACGCTTATCATTTTTTATCATGATTGGTTTTGTTCATGCCCATTACTTTGTTTTATTGTATTATCGTTTACATGAATAAAACAAACTTCCTACTTAGCAAATTAACAATAATTCAACTGAGCGTTGATGTAAGCGATACTGCATTTGCCGCTTCATTTATTTTCCCATATCCTTCCCTACAGGCTACACCTACAAAATATTTACACTTATTGCTGACTTCTGTATCAGTTCCCTGTTAATATTGGCAAAATACGTAACGCACATACAAACAAGTATATATAAGTGTTTTTTTTTGTCTGATATATTATTTAATTGTTATTAGTAAGAAAATCACTTTATTAAATGGTTCATATTGTATTATATTCTTTATTAAAGGGACATTCCCTCTTTTGCAAGCCAAATTTTAAAAGTTGCGAGGTTATTGTCTTATCTGAAAAAAAAGTGTCATTTAATAGCATGCCTGAATAAATTAGGCCTTGAAATCTCTTTTTTCGTGGAGTTATAGACCTAAAACTAATAAACCGTCGTCCAATTTTAATTGTGTATTATATGTATATTCACCCAATGAGGAAGTGTGTACACGGATTCCACGAAGTACCACAGCGCTATGAGTGACCCCTCCGTGACCTGCGCTAGCTACGTGACCCGCGCACAAATAAGAATAGCGTGACCGCACACTAGGCAAAATAACCAAACCTCGCTTAAACTGACTACATGTAATTACATATTCTTCATTTTTGAGATTTTTTCCTTTACAAGAATAAGTACAATATAGTTGTAATATTATGCTAAATCAGTTAAACTCTTTTATTGACCGATATATAGTCTGATGGAGGGACACATTCGTTTTTCATTTGTAGAATCCAAATTATAGGGCTGTTCGATCTGATTTTGTTTGTGTGTGTTTCATTCATCCCCATCCTTCAACTGGAAACTGTTCAGACGTTTTGTCAAAGAGAGACCGTCCATTTAAGGTCTATTATATATATGTACTCTATAATCAATACATATGTCTTTATTCTACAATATGTACATTTCATTATCAAACCTTTTTTCCTCTATCATAATGATTTAGTAAAATCAGATACCAATAATACACTATTAGGAACTCATATTCTTTTGTATTTTATTATTTTTAAATTGTTTATGTGTTTCATTATTCTATTGTTTTCGCTAATATCATTTCAAAAACTTTCAAAAATAGATTGAATGCCATTTGAAAAACTTCAAATACCAAATGTGTAACGTTTTAAATATCTTGAACATTTCAATGCGTTTTTGTATATAACTGAACGTGCAATTTCAAGTCCTTTGTATAACACGTGACTTAAAATGACACGTGAAACATTAACCGAATATATTATGCAGTCAAATTCGGTATCAAAAGATGCACACGACTCTGAAGAATACAAATCTGAAGCGATGTGATGATAGCATAATGCTTTGTAGTGTAATTATGTAAATATCAGAGACAAACCTTCATGAACCCTAAGGATTTAAGGCACTATTAACGTACATTATGGGTTAAATCGTTTGTACGCGTTTTGTGAACTTCCAGTAGCTAGATCGCGAGATTGTCCACCTAGGTTGTGATCCTAAAAGGTCCTAGAAGACATTTCTGGGGAACAAACTTTTATAACATTCCATATATGATATCCTAAAAAAGGGGTGTTTGCTCCCTGAGTAGGCATGTTCTTTCGAATTTGACTGTCAGTTTTTCATTATCTCACACAAAAATATCGGGGGGGGGGGGGGCGGGGGACTTCCGGAAATACCAATACTCAACGGTACCTTTAAGTCATATACAATATTCATGCAAAAAATTAGTATATTCATAGTCATATTTAGTGATTTACAGACAAAAGGGGGATCATTTTGGCATAAATGTGCATAATTAATTGATAGAAATAATAGTGTTGCTACCAGAAATCAACTTACATCAGGGCACGAATTGTTCAAGAGACACCCCAGACACCCTAAAGTGACAAACTAAATCTGTGTTGGGTGTTGCACGAACTCCTTATCTAGGCCTCTTCTGACAATTGGCTCCTGGACTATTGGGTAAGTAGCTACCTCGTCTCTCTCTCTCCCCCTCTATCTCTCTCTCTATCCCTGACTACGGAAACCGGTTGGTTTGTGTGCAAAGTTTATGGGGATTTCAGAATCATGAAGGGAATGAGTTAAAGACCTTAGTAAAGGCCTATCTACTAAGGTCTCGTAGCTACGTCTCTGTAACCTCATGAGTCACTTTAATTTGGGGTTTGCATTTTTACGATGACGCTAATTAAATATGGTGTGTTGTATATTGTCAATGTCCTACCAGAGTTCCATAATTACGAGCAAATCTTGACATGCCACATTCAATTACCGGTAAGCATTTTAAAGGGGACAACCAGGCAAATAACAACACATAACTATAAGTGTTGGTACACTTTTGTGATATCAAATAGATACCCAACATTTTGTAAAAGGTTGTGTAATTCATAAACAATGCAATTCATTTCCACCACTTATAGAACCACTATTATTTCCTGGTTCCGTACTCGCCAAACATTTCCGAGTGCGCCAATTCCATTCACGCGTCCGATTGGAGACAATAGAATCCCGGACGATTCGTTCGCACTGCACAAAGGTAGTCTTCGTACATGCAGTGCCATATACACATGGTGTAGTATAGTGTTGCGTTTATATCCAATTATATATTTTTTTCTGGAAACATATTCTTCGGAACTTTTTGATGGAATAGACTACTAAAGATGTTACCTTTCATTTATAAGAATATCGTTTGTGGGTGGTGGTACCCTCTAATATACATGTAGCTTGTATGAAAGGTTCTACATTCAAAATGTTTAGAAAAAGTTTAAAGGGATAGTTTTGGTATAGAGGGCGCTACTCAAAATAATTGTTCGTGAGATAATGAAAAACTGAGTGTCAAATTCAGAAGAGCATACAATTTTAATGACAAAATAAACTTTATTTAATGAAATTCGGTTAAGAAATGGCTGAATTATCCAAAAACATAAAAATTCGTTATAAATGTGGGGCCCCCACAATAACCAGCCGTTAATTTTGTTTTATATATAAATGCTTCTTCTTTTAAAACATTTTCAAAATTTTGTTTTAAATAAACCCCTCATAACAAATTCCGCACTTCAAGTTTGAGCATTCATATCTCTCCTATTACCTTATTACCGTTTATGAATTTGGTATCATTGGAAAGCTTGTATACCCCCTTACATTGATATGACATTTGCTATAAAATATTTGTGGGAGGGGGGTGTCCCCCCTCCCACGGTAGGGAGCTTTCGCAAATACATACAAACCTACGTGTACATGCACACACACCAGACTCAAATACGCTCACGTCGTATATATCCGTGCTTGTCTATACTTGGGGGAGGGTGTGGGAGGGGGTTTACCCACGTGGAGAATTTTTTAAAATTGGTGTTTAAAATATCACTCTAGAAGTATGGTCAATATTGCCTTTTGATTTGTCATTGTATTATAATAGTGAACCTACTCGTTACGTATTTTTAAACGGGAATAGCGAGGAAAGATTGAGCCTTGCATTGCCCCCTCCCCCCGTGCCCCCCTCCCCGTAGCTACGCCACTGGCACATTCCATGATAAAATACCCATAACAAATGTAATACCAATGTATTGCAATAATTTTTTAACAAATCAAACATAATGATAATTTCTCAATCAGTCAATAAAACAGAATACATCTTCCTAAAACATACAAAAATGTCAGTGCACCCCCTCAAAATCATAAAGACACATTTCATCTTAAAACAAAATAATAATACGCCATTGACATCCACGCATGACCGACTTAACATCATTCAGAACACTTTGTTCTCCTACACAAAGGATGGGACGCTGTTGACAATATCAATGCAATTTGCAGCATTGCACCATTGACTTTGCCCCATATTTGGATGTCATGCATATTACATGATAACATGTTCATAACAAATGTCATATCAATATAAAGGGGAGAGTACAAGCTTTCCAATGATACCAATTCATGAACGGTAATAAAATAATAGGAGAGACTTGAACTGCGGAACTTTTTGTGAGGGGTTTAGTTGTTGATAATCTCTCTATCTAATCACTATTTCAACATAACATCACAATTTATCATGCACAATGTTTTGTTTAAAATGGTTGAAACCGATGAGTGTTCAGAGAGCGCCCTCTAGAGGTATAACGGCTGTTCTTTAAAATGATAACAGGGATTTTACTTACCTTTAGTCATTTATAATTTTGTATTCCTTTTGAGCATGGTGGAGTTATAACTATTAGTTTGTTATGTAAAAGTGCAGGTTTTGCTTACTAAAATTCAGTTTGACAAAAACTATACTCTTATTACCAGAACTGAACTATCCCTTTAAAATGACACCATTTACGCTGCCATATTCTGAAGATATTCCTAAAACGCGTGAAGTAAAGATCGGGGACGTGACTTAAACATAAGGCGGAATACAGTACCAGATGGAACCTAACGACACCCTTTTGTTATGATTGTATACAAGTTACAGAGCAATAAGCGTGTGAAATAACATGGCGCTAAGACTTGAAAAGCGCCGTCGAAATTCAGCGTCCAAATCACTCTATGTTCTATTTCCCCCCCCCCCCCCCCCCCCCCCATTCAACCACTGCAGGCATGGCAGGGTGGAGGTGACGGAAGATCAGCTTCACAAGTTAGCAAACAGCTTTCCCGCCAGGGATAGTTCCTACACGTCGTTCTGTGGTCTCCTAGGGATACGATATAATGTGGCGGAGAACATACGTGTCAAACACCTCGGCAATCTTATGGATGCTGTTAGAGAGTGTCTCTTTACATTCAAGGATAGCACTGGAGCCTTTCAGGACGATCTTCTCAAAATCTTAGATGATGCACATTTATCTGGTCTGAAAAAGTACATTGAGTAGAATAATGCATTTATCAATACCTTAAAGGGATGATTTTCGTATCCATGAATAAGCAATCATTTTTGTTGAGGTAATGACAAACCGAGCCGAATTGGAATCAATGTGGGGGACCGATTTTAAAGCAATCAATGTAATCAAATGTATTTATCAATTAAATCAATGTAAACAATATATTTAAATGGTACACATTTTTTAAACCATCCAGAATGGTTATATAATATTGAAAAATGTGTTCAACCAAGCATCACATTCACATTTGTTAATAAGTTGTTGAACGAAAACAGCCCCGTAACTTAACCGCGTATATTTTTACTACCATTTAAGTATAATTGAACTATAACTGTAAGTTTTTGAAAATAATTAATTTTAATTACTCAAGTTCTGTTTGACCCAAACTGTACTTTCCCTTTGAGGACGTTCACCACGAATCTCTAGATGATGCATATAAAGAACGTAATGATGGTATATATTACGGGATAAACGGATTTGATTATGCTATAATGAGAAGAGATGCAAAATATGTTTCAAATTGTTGAAATGTTTTGTACCATGTTTTCATGTGTTCAAATCTTGCCAAAGTGTTGCATTTATGAGCACATGTTTAACTTTGACAATATATTCAACGTATACATTATACTGACAAATCTTTATATATATGTACCAAACAAGTTCGTCAATAATTGTTTTGATGTCCATAACGGGAATGGTGTAATGCACTCATATTCAGGACATATGTTTTCAGACTTAACACTTATTTGCAGAAACGTCTTTCAAAGAATAGATCTATTCACACTATAAAATACATGTTCGTGAATCCTAGTTCATGATTTTCACAAGAATTTGGTTTAACAGAAACGTAGTTTAGAAGGCTAATGAAGATACTTTTCATAAAATGTTTGATGACTATTAAATTATGTAATAGAAGAAGAATAGTCTAAGAGTAGAATATGGAGAGGAGAGGGGAAGAGAATTGCTTTTGAATATAAATAGTCAGATGTGCCTTTTAATAGTTGATTATCTCCTTCATCTATTTACTACTACATAAACGTACAATCTTTTTTGTTATGATTTCCATATATGATTCGGTATCTAATTAAGCAAAAACGTGGCTCAGAAGCCTATTGAAGAGAAAGAAGCAGAATAGAGCAGAATATGGAGAAAAGAGGAAGATCATTTTAATACATAGTCAAGTACTATTCCATTCGTACTTTCTCTGTTCCATTATCTTTTGTATACTCTTGTCCAAGTATATATGCTTCCACACTGCGTCGGATTCGTTCATTCATGTTCTCTTTAGTAGTCTCCGTATGCACAACATTATTTTGAATCCTAAGTAAACAGAAAATAATTACATTCTTTTTGATACGACACTGTATATTCGCTATCTTGTTTGTTTGTTTGTTTGTTTTTTCGTTTTTTCCGTATTTGATACTTTCATTATTTTGTAAAACATGATATTTTGAGGGATTCCACATTCTACAAGCAATGCTTTTTAGTGGATCGCTCCATTATCAATTGACATCTAAACATGCAACAGCATTTATTTCCTGAATTCGCTTAAATGACATGATTATTTCAAAATTTCATTGTAACTTAATTAGTAATAATATAAACGTACATTTTGATTGGCAATATAAAATAACATGCACTTGTTTATAATTTTAACTTGTATATCTTACAAAATGTTATTGTAAATATATGTATTTTCTTCTTGAAAATGAAGTACAATTGAACCTTTTACCTTCAAGTGCGCCTTTTAATAGTTGACTATCTTTGTATGTTCTTAACATGCACGAGAAATTAGCTACGTTATTTTTTAAACGAGCCATCAAACATCATACTTGTTATCTATACGAATATATGTCCATCTAAATAAGTTGGTAACATTGTTACAAGAAATGGTGAATAAATTTAAAATAAATCTATAAAATGTTAAACAATTTATTTGTTTTCGATATCTTCCAGACCGTATACATATTGCATTGTCTGAGACTTTATTTTCTTCCTTGTCTTCCGTTTGATTAAATCAGCAACTGGAATCACTAAAACAGCAGCCATACTCACATATCGACATGTACTAGAAATGTTTATAAAAGATAATTGTGTCCATTTATTGTAAAAAAAATGTATTAACTGTACGTTAATTGAATATTGATTGCCACAATATTCGCTGTCTAATTCAAATGTTTCATATGCTGACTTCTGCTCAGATTTGTGTTCGTCTTATGCACTATTCTATTCAAGTTGTAGAATATATCATCACGTAAGTAAAAATTGATATTTTTCTTCGAGTGGAAACAACAAACAAGAATATTAACGAATGTTACAAGTACATGTATTATGCATTGAAAATTATTATCTGTAAATGAATACATTGTACATACATGTATTAAAAGTGTATATGAATTATTAAAGAATTTACACATAATGGACTATTCAAGAAATATACACATATTGTAGGCTTTAATTGGTTGTGGTATTCTTTACATGAAAATGTAAATTTGTTTTATTTCATTAAGTGGATTGGCTCCATAGTGCATGGAGAAATCGACCTTGTTATTAATCCGAATGAAGAGATTGAGAAGAGTTTCAAGATACGCTTGAACAATTGTTATATTTTTGAAACCTTTTGAAGCATACGGTAGACGATCCTGAACATGTATGTATTATTGAGGAATAATAATTTTATTTAATAGTTGTATAAGAGTGACAAATATCCTTATCCAGTTTGTTGTTCTCAGTGTACACTTTCATTGTTTTATATATGCTTTGTATGTGTGGTCTATATTTGGTTCATGGCATCTATACGTTTGTTGTGTTGTTATGTGTGTATGATTTTATATGAACATAGTTTTGTTATATCTTATTATATGGATCAGAGATACCTTATCAATACGTAGTCTATGCATTGTAATTGAATGGTGCTTTGTGCTTATACTAACACAATTTTCATCTTGTATTATATAGTTGTAATGATTGAAAAAACAGCTAGAATTGCTGAAATTGCGACAAAGTCGTTGTTACAAATCTATTAGCTACATCATGATTTAAGTGTCACGTAACTATACATGTTTATATATGATATATCTGACACAAATGACAAATGTCTCTTCCTAGAGTTTTACATTATAATGTTGTTAAGAAAGGGAAATTTATAAATGACACTACATGTTACAATATATTTAACCAAGTTAAATTACATAGTAAAACTTCTTATAGACAAAGGAGTCTACTTGAATCAGCAACATTTCAAGCAAAATTAATTGAGAGAATTGTAAAGTCAAGATTGTAAAATACGTCACCAAGGGAATGTTTTTTTTTTTGGGGGGGGGGGGGTTTGAGCTGTGAAAATGAAATAAATCCAACAAGAATGAATTGATAGGATTGCGAAATCAAAAAGATTGCTGAATGGATGTAAATAATGTAGCATTGTGATATTTAAACGCACGAGCATTAGATATAAGCAAAGATAAATTGTTGATAAGTATTCTACTGACTTTAGGCAAAATGTAAATTGCTGTAATACATTATTATGTATAGCAATTATTATATTATACCCAAGTCTTGATCAAGGGCGGTGAACGGTCCAAATTGGTATATATTTTACACATATGTATATATCATCATAGCAGTAAAGGGATTCATTAAAGTGTAAATACGATGTAGTTCAACCTTGGTTACATGTAATCTGTTGTGGTAATAGTTGAAGAAGTGTTAACATATTTGTTATATTTCACCACAATAAAATGCAAACATCAAGTCAGGTGATATGATGACATAGAATACATTTTAAATCGATGTACATGCTTTGTAGCTGTACAAAATACTGAAATTTACATAGATAACTATAACTTGATACCCAGTCACAAAACTCACAGAACAATGCTGTAAATAGTCAGATGTCTTGAATTACTAAATTCAGAAATTAAGCCATAATTTGTGTATCGTGACTTGTATCAGCTGTTATGTGAGTACAGGGGTAAGAAATACATTGTATAATTGTTCGTTATGGAAATACGCATATGATAAATCAGATACGCATTATGTATTTGTGAATATATACAATGTACTACCGCTTCGGGGTATTTAGATTAACCCCATCAACGTTGAAGCCGGAATAGGAAAAGTTGCAGAAACTGACAAACGAAAGTCAGCTTGCTCAATGTAGTTTTGTAACATCTTATTTTGATCGTGTATTTTGTAGTGTCACGAATACTCATTAAACTTATGAATATCTCAATGAATATTCTGTATGCTGTGCAAGCATAAAGTGAGATAACGTTACCTGCGAAGCTCACTTACTTGTGTGTGTAACATAGAGTTTTTTTCTTTTAGTACATAACTCTATGGTGTGTAATAAACTCTTGCAACAAAATGTTCATAACGTTTCCACACGAATTTGGCATGACATTTAAAGTGTCCAGTGGTGTCACGTGGTTGAACTTATTCGGGGGTGCGCCTTATGTATTTCTTTATTTTACACACGGATTGTTGCATTGTTTAGGACAAACTATTAGTGGGGGAACGTGAACCCCTACCTCATAGCTTCGCCACGGGACCTGTCCGAGACAATATAATTACATACTTATTTGAATGGAAAAGAGAACTAGTATGTTACCGTATAATCCATATTGAAATGTTGCATAGCTGTACTTTTTGTGGGTATTCAAGTCTCCTGGAATATAGTCAGGCGGTTTTATATACTGGGGATATACATCTTGTATGTTATGTATTTGACCGTCAGTGTCGTACATGCAGTAAACTAAGAAGATTTTGATACCCTTTTGGGACTAAATAAACAATTATCTGCGGAAATCATCGTCCTTGTTTAGTGTTGTATACTTTAAACATAACTCTATTTAATTTCTGCATTATGCACAGCTTATAAAAGATTTAGTGACAATGTGATTTAAGTCAATACTATCACTTAATAACATGATTTATAAAACTGAGGTAAATATTGTTGTCTTAAATTAACTACCTCTTGATTCCAAACTTTAGTCATTGTTTGATTCAACTAAAATTTATATAAATATGATACATTTTAAACAAATATCTGATTCGGTTGTTGGACTCACAAATTGTCTGCAACCTAGAATGAAATATGTATTCAGATTTGTTCTTGTTTTTATTTATTATTCTTCACGCAATAAGTATGTAACCAAAACAGTTTAGATATGTTGGAGAACATTGTGTTTGGCTTTGATATTTATTTAACTAGTTATAGTAGTAGTCTATCAATGAATTAACTAATAATCTTTGTCTCAAATAGCTGACAGCTATAAATGTTCGTCTAAAATACATGTATATACATTTTTCACTGATGTTACATGTATTATATGACATTAAGAAAAGTAAAATGGTGTTACACATGATGTTGAGAATATTGAAAATGGCCTAAGCTCACTGATCAATTGACTACATGTTGTGGCTGTAAGTTATTTAATCAAGGAATTATACTGTTGTGTTTAGGTATACGTTAGTTATACTTTTATCTAAACAATATTGTACAAACCTATGTGTCATTGCTATAATTTTTAAATGTTTCGATCACACGTTCCAAGTAACGTATTCACATTAATATACTCTGGTAGCTTGACAGCATGTACAAGTGTCACCATACATATTTAGATCTCAATTTCTTTAGATGTAAACATATTTTGTTGTAGATATAATTTATGAGCCGTGCAGATGATAATGATGTGCAATCTTGCGGAAATTGTCGTTGAATTTCAAAACTTGCATTATACTATTTTGTGTACGAATAATATAATCTTTTCTATAGTACTCACAAAGCATTTTAATTGTGTGTTGCAACGTGCACAGATCAAAGTACAAACATTCGAAGCGAAAATAGAAAGATATGGATTATTCACTCAACGAAAACCCCCTCAAAATGAGGAAGAAGGCAATGGAAATGTTATACGTATCGGACATTCGCCTCGATCTCGCATACATTACAGCACGAATCATGTATTAACTGGAATTGCGTGAATAATTGAAAGATAACCAGACGCTCCTACCATTGTGGCTTGTAATATAACGGGTCCAAGGTGTGGGCTCAGATTTACCAATAGTGCTACGATTTAAGAGGCAAGCTCCTCATAGAGTACAGAAGCTATGACGTCATAACAAATGTATTTTTTGAATTTTCTAATTTGAACTTCATTTTCCGAAAGAGCATACAAAAGTATGTCCAAATACCGAAAATCAATTGAATATTTTAAGTATTAGCTGAGATATACCCATCCGAATGATCAATAAGCAATCAGTGTTATAGTGGATAGTGAATAGCTTTTTGATGACGTCACACTTCACCACTCTATAATGATGAAGGATGCGGTTTCTTCCAAAGTGTTAACTGTACTTCTGCTGTCATCAAGTCGTCAGAGATTTGATTGTAAAATAATATAATGACTTCGATATGTCACTTTCGAGAAGCGGTGTTAAGGGGTGATGTTCACTGGGTCAGAAAATTTGGTGCACAAAACGACCAGTGGCTCCTAATACAATTTGAAAATGGAAGAACAGCTTTGCATGTAACCGCATTTTTGGGCCACATCGGCATTGTAAAATATCTGATTAGTCAGGGCGCTGATGTTAGCGCTTCTGATCACGATGGAAATACAGCATTACATCTGGCGTCGTCCAATGGGTACCTGGACATAGTGTACCATCTGATAGAAAAAGGAGCCAACTTGAATCAACCGGATTGCAATGGAAATACGACACTACATATTGCATCATACTATGGCCATCTTGACACAGTCAAATTCCTCATAGAGAATGGAGCCGATTTGAATCAGCCGGATGGCAATGGGAATACGGCACTACATCTTGCATCATGCAATGACCAGTTAGACACGGTCAGCTATCTTATAGGAAAAGGAGCTGATGTTAATCACCAGAGAAAAGATGGAAGCAACGCACTACATCTTGTATCATTCAATGGCCAACTTGACACCATCAAATATCTCATAGATAAACAAATTGACGTTAACCAGCAGAAAAAAGATGGAAGCAACGCTCTACATCTGGCATCATACAACGGCCACCTAAACACAGTCAAATATCTCATTGAGAAAGGAGCCGACTTGAATCAACCGGATTGCAATGGAAATACGGCACTACATATTGCATCATACTATGGCCATCTTGACACAGTCAAATTCCTCATAGAGAAAGGAGCCGATTTGAATCAGCCGGATGGCAATGGGAATACGGTACTACATCTTGCATCATGCAATGACCAGTTAGACACGGTCAACTATCTTATAGGAAAAGGAGCTGATGTTAATCACCAGAGAAAAGATGGAAGCAACGCACTACATCTTGTATCATTCAATGGCCAACTTGACACCATCAAATATCTCATAGATAAACAAATTGACGTTAACCAGCAGAAAAAAGATGGAAGCAACGCACTACATCTGGCATCATACAACGGCCATCTAAACACAGTCAAATATCTCATTGAGAAAGGAGCCGACTTGAATCAGTCGGATAGAGATGGAAATACGGTACTGCATGTGGCATCATACAGCGGCCATCTAAACACAGTCAAATATCTCATTGAGAAAGGAGCCGACTTGAATCAGTCGGATAGAGATGGAAGTACAGCACTACATGATGCATTACAAAATGGTCATCTTGACATAGTCAAACATCTCATAGATAAAGGTTCTAACGTGAACCTGCAGAGAAAAGATGGAAGCAACGCACTACATCTTGCAGCATTTAATGGCCGTCTAGACACAGTCAAATATTGCATAGAGAAAGGAGCCGACTTCAATCAGCCGGATACCAATGGAAGTACGGCACTGCATGAGGCATCATTCAATGGCCATCTTGACACAGTCAAATTTCTCATAGATAAAGGAGCTGACGTTGACCTGCAGAGAAAAGATGGAAGCAACGCACTACACCTTGCAGCATACAATGGCCATCTAGACACAGTCAATTATTTCATAGAGAAAGGAGCCAACTTGAATCAGCCGGATACCAATGGAAGTACGGCACTGCATGATGCATCATTCAATGGCCATCTTGACACAGTCAAATATCTCATAGATAAAGGAGCTGACGTTAACATGCAGAGAAAAAATGGAAGCAACACACTACATCTTGCTTCATACAATGGCCATCTAGACATAGTCAAATATTTTATACAGAAAGGGGCCGACTTGAATCAGCCGGATACCAATGGAAGTACGGCACTGCATGAGGCATCATCCAAAGGCCATCTTGACACAGTCAAATATATCATAGAGAAAGGAGCAGATGCTAACCAGCGGAGAAAAGATGGAAGCAACGCACTCCATCTTGCTTCATACAATGGCCATCTAGACATAGTCAAATATTTTATACAGAAAGGGGCCGACTTGAATCAGCCGGATACCAATGGAAGTACGGCACTGCATGAGGCATCATCCAATGGCCATCTTGACACAGTCAAATATATCATAGAGAAAGGAGCAGATGCTAACCAGCGGAGAAAAGATGGAAGCAACGCACTCCATCTTGCATCATACAATGGCCATCTAGACACAGTCAAACACCTCATAGAGAAAGGAGCGGACTTGAATCACTCGGATAGCGATGGAGATACGGCACTACATCTTGCATCATCCAATGGCCATCTTGACTCGGTCAAATATCTCATAGAGAAAGGAGCAGATGCTAACCAGCAGAGAAAATATGGGAGCACCGCACTACATCTTGCATCATACAATGGCTATCGAGACACAGTCAAGTATCTCATAGAGAAAGGGGCCGACTTTAATCAGGCGAATAGCAATGGAAGTACGGCACTGCATTATGCATCACAAAATGATCATCTTGATACAGTCAAATATCTCATAGATAAAGGAGCTGATGTTAACCAGAACAGAAAAGATGGAAGAAATGCGCTACATCTTGCATCATGCAATGGCCATTTAGATATAGTCCAATATCTCATAGATAAAGGATCCGACCTAAATCAACCGGATAGCGATGGGAATACGGCGCTCCATCTTGCAGCACACAATGGCGAATTTGCAACGGTGAAACATTTTGTAAACAAAGGAGCCGACTTGAATAGAAGGCGAGACGATGGTAAAACAGCACTTCAACTCGCAATTGATAACAGCAATTCTGACTGCGTCGCGTACATAAAATCCGGAAGCAAGAGTATGCTTGAGCAGCAAAGGGGAAACGAACTGACGAAGAAAGAGACATTTGGCTCGATCGAGAAAAGTTCAGAAGGAATCGCTCTCCTAGGTACGACGCACAATTCTGATTATTATTGTACATAAAATCATATTTAATATTATCATGAATCATTCCTTTAAAAAGAAAAAAACATTCATTAACACTGGAATCTTCGGAGTAAATATGTTGTAGAATTATTTGTTCTGAAAAAATTGCAAAGAACAAAAGAGGATTATCGACGATAGTGATTATATTTATTGTAATAATTTATCAATAATAAACAGAAGTGTAACACAAAAATAACACAAGTAGTAATGCAATTCATATTCAGAGCTAGACAACAACGTAATATTGCAGGTGAAATTCAGTGATAGTGTAAAATACCTTTGATACTTTTAATGTAGATATCTCCTCAACACAACTAAAATCTGCGAGTGGGATTTTTGATCATCGTGGTGGAGATATATCTATTGAGTCGTATGGCGTCACATTATCGATTCCACCTGGAGCTCTTCAGGAAGGATCCAGCCAAGAGATAGGTATCCAGGTCCTGACGGAACTACCAGACGATCTAGTATTGGGGGAGGATGAGATGGTGGCCAGCTATGGCTTCCGCTGCACACCCCCGGGACTAACCTTCAAGAAACCTGTGACAGTGGCGATGCCACACAGCGCGATCCAGATTGAGGATGGCAGCAGGAGTCACATACCAGCTGTGTTGTACACAAAACAACAAACTCCAGGTGAGTAATTGTAATCGACTTTATCATCTGCGTCATCGCCAGCAATAAATCATCATTCTCATTATCAAGATCGTGATCATAATCATCATTACCATCGCCGCTATCGATATCATCATCAACATCATTATCACAGTCGTGATCATCATCAACGTCATCATCAAAATCATCATTATTATCATCATCACCATCATCCTATTTGGCAATCAACATCACTAACAACCCTAAATCATATAGAAATGTAATAACCATTGGAATGAAAGAGTTCACTAGTTTAGCATTTTACAGCTCTCAATTAACTGTGGCTTTATAGATTCAGCGTGGATCAAAACTCCAACTACTGGTGTAACAGATTGTCCTGTCATCAGTATCAGCGAAACACAAATGAGTCTGCAAATTACTCACTTCTCATCGTTCTGGGCTGCCTTCTTGAAGTGGCTCTTCGGTAAAAAGCGGATATCTGTCATCTCCTTCCTTCCAGACCACCTACCGGACGACCGTATTCCGATACTCCGCGTTCATCTGTTTGATACACTCCAGGGATGCTTGAAGGTGCGATTTTAACCTTAGATACGATTCAATTTATATTATAATGTACCAATTTATAGGATACAGAATTATTACTGTACATTAATCACGGCAACGGGGTTAATTAGAGTAATAATTCTGTGATTATGCTTCGGAAAATGAATACTACTAGCTTGTTTTACTTTTGTTTGAATATTGATATATTGGTGCACTGTTAGGATAGTTCCATTTTGCTATTACAAATTTGTAAGGTAATGCAAAACTTAGTGTACAAATTTGAAAGAGCACATAATTACAATAATAACAGAATATTGACAGAATCAACTTTATTTGATCAAAATCGGTTCAGAAACATCTGAATATCCGTATAATTTTATATCAGAAAAGAATAAACGTGGGGGCCCAACTTTTATTCAATTATTAAACAAAAATATTCTAAAATGCTTCATGAAAATGTACCAAAATGGCTTTAAAATTGTAGTTTGGTGGACTCTGTATTGAATAATTATTTTTACCAAACATCACATTCACATTTGTTGATTTAAGAATGGTTAAACTTGAGGTGTCTGGATGGCGCCCGCTTGTGTTTACGACTGCTATTTGAATGAAAACAGCCCTGCATCTTAACCACTTATAATATGTTTTACTACCATTTAAGCATCATTGAACTATGACTGTTAGTTTGTAATGATAATTTGCAAGTCTTAATTACTACAACCCTGTTTGGCTTAAACTGTACCATCACTTTACATGAAATAGTGATATTATAGAAAATGTTTCATTACAATATTTAACCAGGACATTAAAGAATCTGCGAAGGAGTTGAAATACAGGCCTGTCCACCCAGATGTAATGTTGACCATCCGTTTAGGGGAAGACCTGAAAATTAGTTGCGAGCTACTTGGCACTGGACAAAATTGCACCGAGGTTTGTCATTTCCTATTCCTCTTTCCACAACAATTCTGTACTTTGCAATAAGATTAATTCAAGATGGGGGTTGATGATATTGTAAATTCAACTTCCATGCCATACTAAAATATCAAATTGAGAAGGTGGGGCGATATTTAACTATTATAATTGAATGCTTATGCCTTGTCGTACATGTCTCCCAGCGAATTATTATTGTATCTAAGGCAAGTACATTTTACTTTGAAATAGTCATGACATAAATGTGCATTCGTGGCTAGAATAAACTTATGCAAGTCATGAATGTACTAATGATTGTGCACATTCGTAATGAGACATCATCTCCTGAGGCGTGTGCGCCGTTCAGTGTGACTGCACCATTAGTATCGGCCTTAGTATCTGTTGTAAGTAGACCCATCGTGACTCCAGGTTTCAGTAGGGTCTGTTTCTATGATTTGTACACGCCGCGCGCCATATATCACAGTATCGCGGACCATGGCAAGCCGTTTTAACATTTATTCCTATTTCTTGATATCAAGAAATGAATTCTTGATATCAAGAAATGAATTCTTGATATCAAGATATGAATTCTTGATATCAAGAATTACCATTGCTTTACAACAGAAAATCATTTCTTGATATCAAGAATTCATATCTTGATATCAAGAATTCAATTCTTGATATCAAGAATTCAATTCTTGATATCAAGAATTCATTTATTGATATCAAGAAATCAAATTCTTGATATCAAGAAATAGTTCTCTGTTGTTAACCAATGGTAATTCTTGATATCAAGAATTAAATTCTTGATATCAAGAATTCGATTTCTTGATATCAAGAATTCGATTTCTTGATATCAAGAATTCATTTCTTGATATCAAGAATTCATTTCTTGATATCAAGAATTCGAATTCTTGATATCAAGAATTCGATTTCTTGATATCAAGAATTCAATTCTTGATATGAAGAATTCGAATTCTTGATATCAAGAATTCATTTTTTGATATCAAGAATTCGATTTCTTGATATCAAGAATTCAATTCTTGATATCAAGAATTGTTATAGTGATTGATTTCGAGCGCAAAAGTTGAGCAGAAATACATTCCGATTTCGAACGCAAAAGTTGAGCAGGAATTCATTCTGATTTCGAACGCAAAAGTTGAACACGAATTCATCCTGAGCGGTGCGGTGTCTAGTCCAGATACAGGACGTGCTTTGTGAACACACACACACACACCACGCTATTCACCTTTTTGTTCTGCAGGCTCCAGAATGACATACGGCAGCTATCGGCTGATCAGCATACGGCAGCTATCGGCTGAGCTGAGATGTGCTAATACTAGTAATAGTAGGCCGTTCTAGTTAATATATACAGCGCACATGTGTGCCACATGGCACGAATTCGTGATATGTTGCCAATTTTTGTTTTTACAATGCTTGTTTTGTAAGTCTGTTTAGAATATTTTTGCTGGAAAATGATCTCATCTGATATTATTATTTCAATTACATGACTAAGCACAATATAAAATTAACTATTCAGAAAAAAACGTGGTCATATTATTGCACACGGGGCAATCTTTACTACAGGTTTGGGCATCGGCTATTGGCAACATATCACGAAATGGTTTCGTGATATGTTGCCGTTTTACGTTTTTGAAAGACGCGTTATCTTATTTTTTATAACAAGTAATTAAACTAGAACAAATTTCGTCCTGCATTTTTAATTTGACATTACTCAAAGGTCTAAATAAACATATGTTTAAACAGTATCAAATAATTATTTTCTACAAGGAAAATTACTGAGACATTCAATGCACTGCAAGCTGGCAACATGAATTCTTGCATTAGTTGAATTCTCGCGATACATTGACGTTCGACACCGCACAGCTCAGGCAGGATGTATTCGTGCACAACTTTTGCGTTCGAAATCGAATCACAATGCATTTGTGCACAACTTTTGAGCACGAAATCAGAATAAATTTCTGCATTACTTTTGCGCTCGAAATCAATTGCGAATTTATGCAATACTTTTGCGCTCGATATCCAAATAATTCTTGCAATAGTCTTGCGTTCGAAATACAAAGATATCAAGAATTGAATTTTTGATATCAAGAATTGAATTCTTGATATCAAGAATTCTATTTTTTTATATCAGGAATTGAATTCTTGATATCAAGAATTAAATTCTTGATATCAAGAAATGAATTCTTGATATCAAGAATTGAATTCTTGATATCAAGAATTGAATTCTTGAAATCAAGAACTGAATTCTTGATATAAAAAACTGAATTCTTGATATCCAAAATTGAATTCTTGATATTAAGAAATGATTTCCTGTTGTTAACAAATGGCAATTCTTGATATCAAGAATTGAATTCTTGATATCAAGAATTGAATTCTTGATATCAAGAAATGCATTCTTGGTATCAAGAATTGAATTCTTGATATCAAGAAATAGGAATAAATGTTAAAACGGCTTGCCATACGGACGCTGCGACAGTAAATTACTGGGCCTATAATTATATGCATACAAGGCGGTTACCTGGTGTAGTCACACTGACTGACGCTCACGCGGTGATCGCTCTGCGCCCTTTGCATAACCTAGCCGTATGACGTTATTTTAACATGTAATTTTCACGTTCCCAGTCCATATCTTTTGATTTGATTTTATTTTATTTCCACAATTCATTTAAAAAACAACAACAAAGTATGACAATTGAATACAGTATAAAGAATGACATAGTAAACAATCAAAAGACACACACACATCAAAATGAATAAATGGAGGAATCAAAAAAAGTTTTGAAAAAAACTTATAAGATTGATCCATAAAAAGCAACCCGAACCTAGACACACGGTCTAGTCGCGACTAACAAAAAAACAACAACAAAACCTATTCTAATCTAAAACTCTACATACAATAAAAATTATCCACTAAAAACACATACACATAACCTGTCGAAATGCTATTATACATACAAGAATCTACAGAGACTTCAATAAATAATCTTTTAGTTTAAATTTGAAGGTATTAAGAGCTTTGCTTTCTTTGAATTCAGCTGGTAAAGAGTTCCATAAAATTGGTCCAGTATAAACAATATTCATTGTAGAAAATGTTGATCGGCCATAGTTTGAGCGATAATCAAATTTAGACCTTGTATTATATGAGTGAACATCAATATTTTGACTAAAAAGTGCATTAAAATTAACAGGTACCATTTTATTATGATATGAATACATGAAAATACCCACATTATATTTATACAATTCAAAAATAGGTAGTATTTTACATTTCAAAAACAGAGGCCTAGTATGTGCTAAAAATGAAGATTGTGTAATGATTCTAATAACTCTTTTTTGTAATTTATATATTCTATCTAACAAATATTTATTGCATGAACCCCAATTTATATTACAATAATTCAAATATAGGAGTATCAATGAATTATGCAACAATATTAATACATGCTCTGGGAGAAAATCCTTCATTCTATTCATAATACCAATATTTCTAGATATTGTACACAAGATATTATTAACATGATTCTTCCATTTCAAATCTTCATCAATTGTGACACCAAGAAACTTAATTGAATTTACTCTTTCTATTTCATTATCATTCATTTTTATATTAATCACAAAATTTGAATTGCTACCAAAAATTATAAAATGAGTTTTCTGAGTATTTAAAGCTAGATTATTACTTAAAAACCAATTATGAACCTTTTTAAATTCTGAATTCATAATATTTTCTAAGCATTCTAAAGACTTATGTTTACAAAAAGCACTAGTATCATCAGCAAACATTATGAACTGCAATAAATTAGAAGAACATTTAAGATCGTTAACATAAATTAAAAATAAAATAGGACCCAAGATCGAACCCTGTGGTACACCACAGGTAATTGGTAATATTTCAGATTGTTCGGAGTTAAAAACAGTATATTGATATCTTTCATTCATATAACTTTTAAATAACATGAGAGGCAAGCCTCGAATACCATAATAATATAATTTCTTAAAAAGTATTTCATGATCAATGCTATCGAAAGCTTTTCGTAGATCTAAGAACAAACCAATCATAATTTCCTTGTGTTCAATTGCTTCATTTAGATTTATCAAAAAGTCAGTTACTGCATGAACGGTAGAGTAATTTTCCCTAAACCCAAATTGTTTCTCATAAAAAACTTGATTTCTTTTTAAGAACGCTAATAATATATTATTTATACATTTCTCTAAAATTTTACTGAAGCATGTAAGTAATGATATCGGTCGATAATTATTAAAACTGTTTTTTGATCCAATTTTAAATATGGGTATTACTTTTGATAGTTTACATTGAGTAGGAAAAATTCCCTTTTCAAAACAAAGATTAAAAATTGTACACAAAGGCTCACATAAAATATGAATACTCTTCTTAATAACATCATTATCAAATGAATCATGTCCTGGTGTTTGCCATTTTTAAATGATAAAACAATATCAATTATTTCCTTACGTGTAATTGATGTTAAAAATAATGAGTTAGGAAACCATTAATTTAAATAAGATGAGAAAGGTGGAGTATCACTATTCATTTTCTGGGGAAGGTTTTGGCCGACCTCAACAAAAAATGTATTAAATCCATCTGCAATTTCCTTATTATCTTTTAATATCTTGTCACCATCTATAAATGTTTGCTCCTTATCAATTGTACATTTTTTCTTTTGATTCAAAATATTATTTATTGTCTTCCATGTTGCTTTCATGTTCCCCTTAAAGGTATAAAATTTATGTGCAAAATAATTCCTGTTAGCTTTTTTAATAGCTTTCACATATTCATTTTTAAATAATTTATACATTCTTTTGCGATAATCAGAGGGATGTTTTAAACATTTTCTATACAAACAATTTTTTTTAATTGACATTTTCTTTAATTCAGATGTAAACCACTTTTCATTACTTTGCTTAATTATACATTCTTCAAGAGGAAAGCAAGATTCATAAAGTAATGAAACCTTCTCAATAAAATAATCATAAATCACATTTGGATCAGACATGGAGCTAATATGATAATTAAAATTCAATTCAGATAATTTACAAATAAATTTATTTACGTTCAAGGTACACATATTTCGTTTTTTGATAGAAAGTGGGCATTTATTATTAAATAAAAAATCAAAACATGAAAATATGGGCAGATGGTCGGAAATATCAGATAATATTGTACCAGACAAAATATCATGAGAAAAATTAACAAAAATATTGTCTACGAGTGTGGCTGATGTTTCAGTAATCCTGGTTGGCTGCTCTATCAACGGGTAAAAAGAGAAAGAAAATAAAGATTAAAAAAATACATTTACAGAATTAGATAAATCAACCTTTGTTAGGTCAACATTAAAGTCACCAAGTAAAATGCAATCTTTATGTTCACTCTCAATATTATTTAAAGATTGTGTCAGAACATGGACAAATTGATCAATTGAATAGCTCGGTGGACGACAAAAAACACCAATTAGTAAATTCTTCCCTCGCTTGGGCATCTCGATAAAAAAGCTTTCACATACATCATTAAATACATTTAAATCATGACGAACATTAAAAGATATTTGAAAGTGTATACAAAAACCAACTCCTCCTCCTCTTTTCCCTGTTCTACTGGTTCCCTTATAAACGTAATCATCAAATAGTCTATCAACATTATCTTCACTGTTAAACCATGTTTCCGTTAAAGCAATTATTCTGAATTTAAACAAAAATGATTGTAACAGAGTTTCAATTTCAACATAATTTCTATAAAGACTTCTGCAATTGATATGTAAGACTGAAAACAAATTATCTGAGTATGAGGGTAAAGCAACATTCAATTCATTGGCATCAAAACACCTATCTGTATGAGAACTCGTGTCCATATAACAAAATATAAGAAAATATTATACATTTTGAAGATATATTAGAGCAAGGGCACTTGAGCATGTTGAGTATGAAAATGAACATTTTGACAGGTTCTAAACATAAAATCAAACACAAAATCAAGCAAATCACAACTTGGTTTGTACAAATGCACACTGAAGGAGATAATGAAAAAAAAATAGAAATGTGAGATGTGAGCAAGGTCGCTATATATCAGGAATCATGATTTTTTTTCCTTCTCTATAATTTATTTCAAAATACATTTAAAGACCTGGAACCGTGAAGACTGACCGGTCACATCACAGCAATTATTTAATAAATATGTTTAAATGTCAACAGGCGAAGTTTAAATGTTGCTTGTAAGTATCGGTTTAAGTACTGGTAGGCGAAGTTTATAAAAAGTATCTATCATCTTACATCTCTGCTGCTGTGTGATGGAAGAAGGTCAAGGTCATGTTGACACGTGATCAGTTTTGTTATGTTGTTCCCGTTTGTAGCCTTGAGCAATGTGATGATTCTGTCGTCGCTGGACCATGCCTGGTCCACAGCAGGATGCTTCCCAGCGCTGTGCAGGAGATTTAACTTGAATTTTGACAAGTCTTCACTGATGCTGACTCCTGTTTTCTTGAGCTGCTTTCTCCTTGAAATCATTGCGTGACGCTGTCGATAGCTGGTAAATTTGACCAGGATTGGTCGCGGGCGAAGTTTTCCGTCCTTCATTCCTCCATGAGTCTGCTGATTCGTTGGGTTGGGCCGCCCTGTTCTATGTGAACGGTCGATATCACTGGTAGTCAGGCCCAGACCAAGACGTTCTGCCAGATTGATGATTTCTTGGTCTGTATCTTCTCCACGCTTCTCTTCGATGCCGAATACCCGGATGTTGTAGGGTAGGGATTAGATCTGAAAACTAATCCTCTAATTGAAAACTTCTGAAACGGTACTAAAAGCAAGTTCTGAAGTCCAAATAAAGCAGACAATGTGGCTATTTAAATAGAGGTTCACTGAAGACTGGATGTATACGTTCATTGAGCACAGTCAATAGTAGATGTGAATAGAGTTAAAGCAAGTACAATCTCAAGAAAGTGAGTAAAAAGTACTGCAAAATGAATGCTTGGGACTGGGTACCCAATAGAGCTCCAGAGCACTGCAGAAAACTTAAATTAAAACACAGTTCCAAGTCTATAAATGGAGATAAATGACTCCTGAAGATAAATGACTCTTTGCTGTTCACATCTGTCACATCGTAGTTGGCGAAGTTACACAAATAAAGTTAAAAACATGCAAAAGCCAGGACCACAGTTTAAATCATGCACTCTTTGTAATTTGTTTTCAATTTTCAACATAGGTACTAGATGATCCCCATATGGGTTACATAATATGAGTTTTGAAAACCGCAATATTCGGGCAAATGCCTGTCATATTCGAGTAAATAAATAATGTAAAATCCGTATATTGCGAATCATGTCATCATATTAAAGGGACAGGTCCACTTTTACAAAACGTCTGAACAGCTTTCAGTTGACGGATGGGGATACATGTGACACGCAAACAAAAATCAGATCGAACAGCCCTCTAATTTGCATTCTACGAATTAAAAACGAATGCGTCCCTCCATTTAAACTATATATCGGTCAATAAAGGAGTTCAACTGATTTAGCATAATATTACAACAATATTGTACTAATTCTCGTAAAGGTATTGTGAAGCCGACATTTGTTAAAGGGACTTAGTAACATTGTCCAAATCCTCAAAATAAAATTTTAATTCTAGCGGTTCCCTTATACCTTGTTGTATTAGTATTAACAATAAAATCATGGGACAGGTTTCGTTTTTTTTTTTCAAATTTCCCTTTCATTACAAAGATATGTATGATTGAAGTATTCAGATAAGAAAAACTCCGGGCGAGTTTTTCTTCCGTGTACAAAGTGAGTGCAGTGAGTTACTGAATATCACTTTGCATTTTCGCTCATTACTTGGCCATACAATGTCCATTTGACTTGAAATTTTCACACAATACCCTGTGGACATATGAGATAACAGCAATATACACCGTGTCTCAAAAGTTCGTTCTCCCCAGTGATTCTTATATTTGCATACGAATTGCACAAAATATGTCACACCTGATCAACCAAATATTTTCAGATTGTTTGGCTGATATGTGTGCTCGTTTCCAGCCTAGAAATTTCCCGCCCGAATAGAGTGTAACTCAGTTATTGATAGTTCTTCTTGGTGTAAACATCTTGTCCAAGTGCAAATGTGGAAAAGGTACTCTTTCAGAGGCCCAGCTTCGTGCTCCAGCTAAAGCCCTTCGAGAGGCTGGAAAAACCTGTCAGCAGGTAGCCAACATCCTAGGCAGATATGTATGATGGGTTTAGAAGTGGTGGCAGCGACACAAGCTTGGTGATTCCCTTGATGACAAGCCCATAGCAAGGGCGTCCATCTTGCTTGACTTTCAGGGCCAAGGACCTGATCCACAAGGCCAATGGCAAAAGGCACCAATCCTGCCGCAGACCGAGACGGAGGTTGAAAAATCTTGAATAAATCATTTTCAAAGACACTGCGCATCGTCATCTCACCAACAGACTGGGCTTTCGAACCTATAAAAGACAGAAACTGCCAATACTCACTAAATTACACAAAGACAAGAGATTGGCCTTTCAAGGAAGTCTGTTGCTCTCACCCAGACATGCCAGAGAGACTTGGAGGACTAGATTTTCTCTGATGAATGTCCTCTGTACCTGTTTCCTACCCCCAAATGACATAATGGTTGCGTTTACAGCGATAATTGTGATGAAGGTGAGCCATATGTGCGTGTGAAGGCTAGTGTCCATAGCATGGTGTGGGGATCAATGTCCGCTTCAGGCCTCTCTGAACTGTTCATAGTACCTTAGGGCACCACCATTAACGCACATCACTATGTCAACAACATTTGCAGCAGACACTGCTTCTGTTTCTGGGAATAAAGAAAAACTCTGGCCCCACAACTAGCAGAAAAATGATAAAAAAGAGGTCGGAATTGGTGTTGTCCAAGACGGCGCTCCTGCTCACACTGCTCGGCTGACTTAATAGTGGTGTGCCAAGCACCTTCCCGGAATCCTACAGAAGGAGGAATGGCTACCCAACTATTCTGACTTAAATCCGATCGAAAATTGCTGGGGAATCCTGAACAGCAGGGTCTTCCGTATTCCACCCCCTACCACCCTGAAACAGCTCAGCTCCAAGGCACAAGGGTAGTGGGCTAAGATAGAGCCATCTGTTCTCAAGAAATTGCTACACTCTATGCCTAAAAGACGTGAAACTGTTATTAAGAAGAAGGGAGAACACATTGGTTTAAAAAAAAAATGAATTGCAGCTAAACTCATACAAAAAAGTGGGTTTCGATAGGGAGAACGAACTTCTGAGACACGGTGTACATTGCAACAACCATTCATCACGTTTTGCACATGTCAACAAAGTTACTAGATCCCTTTAACGTATGTCACGGGAAAAGATCTAAAAAATAAAGAATATATAATTACATGTAGTCAGTTTAAGCGATGTTTGGGTATTTTGCTTGGTAAACGCTCACACATTAGTACTTATGCGCGGGTCACGTAGCTAGCGCGCGGTCACGTAGGGGTCATGCATACCGATCTGGCACTCCGTGAAATCTGTGTACGAACTTACTCACCTACCGAAAATACGTATGTACCCATTAAACCGTCGTGCAACAATTTAATCAGTTTTAGGTCTATAACTTCACGAAAAAGAGATTTCAAGCCCTAATTTTTTCAGGCATGCTATTAAATGACATTTCCTTTTATATAAGACAATAACCTCGCAACTTTTGAATTTTGGCTTGCAAAAGAGGATCTATCCCTTTAAGGCAAATCATGTCATATTATGGAAATATATAATGTAATTTTCGGGCCAAACCGTCTCACATTTGGGCAAAATCGTGTTATTTTCGGAATAAACCATACAATACATTTAATTTTCGAGTATTAAAGAGGCGAGGACTTTTTTGTTTGCATGCCAGGTGAAAAGGTGAGAAGGTAACATCCCATTCATACTTACGTCTAGCACTGGCTCGGCACTGGATTAATCCAGTGCTAGACGAAAAGCCGACCATTCATACTTGGCATGAACAGTGGATATTTTACGCGCAAGTACACACTTAAAACTAGGCGTGCACTTGGCGTGTACGATCCTCCCCCTCAACCCCTTCCGTGCCCGCGTACTCTTGTAAAGGTGCATGTCCCGCATACGTCAACATTTTCTATTCTGAGCGTGCACAATGTATGGGGTGGAAATGTGCACCCTACGTGTAGTCGTAGTCGGAGCAGAAAAGGTGCATATGAACACCCCAAGGGTGTCCATGAATTATGGCAAAAGAAAAAAAAGAAGAGGCATAAGAGAGAATTCGAACCCATTACCCCTAGTTTTGAAGTCCTCAGCGTGACCAATAGGCTACATATACTGCTGATGGTTAGAATGGTCTTATCTTAAACATATCCCTCAAATCTTATCCAAACCCTAATCGTAGTTATGAATATGCATGAGTAACCCTTGACGTACATCACTGCTTATGAATAAATCATTAGGATAATACTATATGGTTTGGGAATCACAAATTCGCAACCCGCTCAGCAACACGTAGTGGCGCGGCCGCCCAATTGTATGTTTCTCAAGCCAAGGAGCTATTTTGTATAGCAACTGTGGCTCAAGCCTTGATGATTTTTTATTTTTATTTTTTTGTTATGCCTTGAAAATTCGTCAAAAATTATCATTTGTATTATGTTTAAAAAGGAAAATAAACAGGCATAATAGATGCATACGTGTATATATAAATGTTGATGATATAAATACATTGAAATGTAATTTTTTTTAAAAGAGAGAAAAAAAATAGTAGTTGGCGACAATAGTCACCATTGACTAATCGCCACAAAAACCAAACAACAACAACAACAACAACAACATTTCTACCCCATATATTGTGCACGCTCAGAGGAGAAAATGTTGACGTATGCGGGACAGGTACCTTTACAGGAGTACGCGGGCACGGAAGGGGTTCAGGGGGAGGATCGTACACGCCATGTGCACGCCTAGTTTTTAGTGTGTACTGTATTATTTAGTTATTATTTGGAATTAAATATTTTGTTATATTATACGTTGGTATTTCGGTTATGAGAAAAAAAAGAAAAAAAATATGGCATTGACCTGCCTTGCCCGCGTGCATCGGAGGGGCCTAGGCTTATGGCTGAGAAGTCTGCTCGACATACGGAGCCGGACTGGCCAGATGATGCCTTGAAAGCTGGCAAGGAATTGGATTGATTCACTATATTTTATTTCTCAATAAATTTTGTTAGTTATTTTATTTATAGAAAAAAGTTTAACAATACACATGATATATATTTTAGGAGTAATTAATTTTTAAGTTGAATTAAATAAGTTGAAAGAAGAAAGAAAGAAAGTAAGAAAGAAAGAAAAAAAAAGATTGGCGTAAATATTCAAAATAAATTAAGAACGCCAATAAACCTAAAACAACAACAACAACAATGACATTATATTAAATAATTTGCCTTATCCCAACATAAATAAACACCGAATGTTCAGTGCGTGTTTGAGCCGCTGTGAAAAAATATCACAGGCGGAATCGGGTAGGAATCGAACCCACAACCTCCTGATTGCTGGACAGGCGTCATACCACTAGACCACCGAGATTGCCCGATGGTTATGGCTGGTTCGATTCACATAATAGCAGTAGGTACTGCGTTAATTTATCAATGAATGATTCTTAGGTTGGGGAATTTGATTATATTAAATAATTTGCCTTATCCCAACATAAATAAACACCGAATGTTCAGTGCGTGTTTGAGCCGCTGTGAAAAAATATCACAGGCGGACTCGGGTAGGAATCGAACCCACAACCTCCTGATTGCTAGACAGGCGTCATACCACTAGACCACCGAGATTGCCCGATGGTTATGGCTGGTTCGATTCACATAATAGCAGTATGTACTGCGTTAATTTATCAATGAATGATTCTTAGGTTGGGAAATTTGATTATAATAAATAATTTGCCTTATCCCAACATACATAAACACCGAATGTTCAGTGCGTGTTTGAGCCGCTGTGAACAAATATCACAGGCGGACTCGGGTAGGAATCGAACCCACAACCTCCTGATTGCTAGACAGGCGTCATACCACTAGACCACCGAGATTGCCCGATGGTTATGGCTGGTTCGATTCACATAATAGCAGTATGTACTGCGTTAATTTATCAATGAATGATTCTTAGGTTGGGAAATTTGATTATAATAAATAATTTGCCTTATCCCAACATACATAAACACCGAATGTTCAGTGCGTGTTTGAGCCGCTGTGAACAAATATCACAGGCGGACTCGGGTAGGAATCGAACCCACAACCTCCTGATTGCTAGACAGGCGTCATTATACAAATGATGCACAGGCATGAGTGGATCGGTAAGAATTGGATGCACGAGTTTAACTTTGGTATGGTTTAAACCCACGAGCGCAGCGAGTGGGTTTTAGACCATTTCCAAAGTTAAACGAGTGCATACAATTCTTACCGATCCACGAAATATGCCTGTGCAGCATTTGTATTATAAAATGGGCGCGAAAAAATGTGAAATCAGACTTTTTCCCAGTAATGGCTAAATTGGCTAAATTTACCGACCCATGGTTTGAAAAGTACCGACCCATGGTTTGAAAAGTACCGACCCATGGTTTGAAAAGTACCGACCCATGGCTGCAAAAGTACCGACCCATGGCTGCAAAAGTACCGACCCATGGCTGGGGAAAAAAATAGGATTTTCATTTATTTTTTTTAATTTTTTTATGCCGCACATACATATTACTTTGATCAATGCAGAATTAGAACTAAATAGAAGAGAATTGAGAGACTTACCATGTAATAACTGTAGAAACTGTAGCAAACTCCAAAAGATGAACTCTATATGTACAAACTCTGCTAAACGCCAAAACTTTCCAAAAGTCCACTAAAAACGAAGGAACTAGAATTGAACTGTCAAACAATTTAACACATTTACATACAGTGCCACTAGTTTATGCTAGTTGTGGATGTGCACCACACAGTCTGTGATATTGAATGTGTGACTGGCGCTCCTCACACTGTTTTGAGATGTTGTCTGCTGTGTCAAGAGACAAAGTGGGACTGATACTGCTGTTGCTGGTGCCTGTGCCGTTACTATGCTTGATGCCGATGGCGAGATCAGGACCTCGTTGATATTGGTACTAGTAGTAGTACTAGTACTAGTAGTAGAAAGATTGCCCGTCTGCCCAGCGTGAGAAGCAGTTTGTCCGTGATGGAGATGGTTGCTGATTTCTCACTCATCTCTTTCTTGCGCACATCCGATGTTTTTGTGTAGGTCTTGATGGAAGATTCACTCCGGTGCCCACTGACACTCATGTCGCGATTTTCAAATCCAGCCTGATCAAGGGTAGTGATACACGTACTACGTAGACAATGGTTTGTATACATCTTGCTGCATTTTGCTCCCTTGGAGATGGTTTTCATTTGTCGGCTAGCGTGTTTATGCCGACAGGAGTAGTCTTGTACCATGGATCAGTTTCACAGGTTGGTGGCTTGGCTTTTGGAGTTTGCCAAAGCCATGGGCACGAATCAGACAGCTTAGAAACATACTTATCGTATGTTTTCACCGGACATTGGTCACTGTTCATGTCTCTGATTTCATACATACGCCCTCCGACGGCCTCGTCATCATTTTCTCTGTGATTTTGTGTGAGATTGTCTCGCTTAGTGACATAACGTAGCCCGTTTTCATCAGTAGACACGATGAAGTCACTGGCTTTGAAGAAACGCACATTTTCTCTTCCCCGGTTGCAGAAGTACATCATAAGGTCAATAAAGACCTTATTTTGGAGCCCAGCTGCTGTGTTACAATCCAACATTTCAGAAGCCTGAATCTTTTGCATGTCTTCAGCACTGATGGGTTCCTTGTGTTTTACACTACCCAGTCCCTCTTTCTTCAGTTTCACAGAGACAGCCTTGTACATTCTCGCACTCTGGGGAAAGAGCTCTTTCTTTGTAATGTCTACATTGTACTGATCAAGATAATGCCTTTGAACCCCATACCTGATGTACTGGAGGGATTTCTTTGAGTACAGCGACCCATCTTCCTTCCGTAGCTCTGCATAAAACGAAGCCAGTAGCGAGTCCAATTGTGATGCATCTTCACGGACACGGGCTGAAATGTCTAGTAGATTCACGTCTTTTAGCTTCGCAAAGCTATCAAGCTTGGAGAATCCGAATTTGATCGTTTTCTTTGTGCTTTTGGCATCCGCATCATCCAAAAGTTCTGCTAATTCATCATCATTTAGCATTTCGAATCTCGGAGAAGGTCCCGATCTCGCCATCTTGAGCTTCGGCACAGGCATACAGTACCAGTACAGTACAGTCGCGGCGCGAGAATTTTAGCAATAAATTTTGATCGAATACTCGCTATCGTCAATACGATTGCACTATCGTTGCAGTATCGCTAAATAACTGAAAATCTAGCCATGGATCAGTAAAAAAAATTTACACGCTAATTGACCAATCAGAATGCAGGGATTCTTCTACCCATTTTATAAACCACAATGACATTGCTGAGCGGGTTTCATAGTTCTTCAGTGTATGTGACGACGTACGTGGCATGCATATCCCACGGTGTATACAGTTGACAGCATCGCGCATCGAGTATACCGTGCACGTGTGCACGCTTCCTTTAGTTGGACACCGGTTTGTGTTCACACTGGAAATCGCGGACTCCTGAGAGCAATATTTCAATTTCTACGTTCACTAGGTCATATAAAGGGAATGAAAAATGAAAATCGCTTCACTTTCGTATAACTACATCCTATTACAGCCTTTCATTGCCCATGTATATTGCATCACTATAAACGTAAACGCCATAAGCTAGATCACAGTCGACAATGAGCGGGTTTAAGTACATGACGTCACTGTTGTCATTGATGAATATGCATGAAGTGTTAGGAACGATGTCGCGAATCTGTGGTTCGAATCGTATTTTTTGGCAGATAATTCACTAATTACACATTTTATGTTAATTGATTATACTGAATATGCATTATATGGAAAAATAATAACCTTATCCGTCTGTAGAGTGTGATTATTTTTTTTTCATCGTCAACAGATTTTTAGATATTTAGCAAATTAGGGCCCGCTTTCTAAAAGGAGTATGCCGTTGGGAAAATCTGTTATCGGTATCGCTTCTCGGCCTTTGGGAAATCTTTACCCCAGGGGTGGACATGTGCACCTTTTAGGAACCAAATCTGCTCCTTAATGGGTGCAAGTTTGCACCTCGAAGGGTCGAAATCTTTACCCCAGGGGTGGACATGTGCACATTTTAGGAACCAAATCTGCTCCTTAATGGGTGCAAGTTTGCACCTCGAAGGGTGGAAATGTTTACTCCAGGGGTGGACATGTGCACATTTTCAAGGGTGCTCATGTACACCCCTGTTAAGGGGTGCACATGTGCACTTTAGGCGTGGAAAATATGAGACAAGATCGTGCACCCTATAAGGTAGACATGGGCACTCTTGGGGTGTTCATATGCAGCTTTTCAAGGGTGCTCATGTACATCCCTGTTAAGGGGTGCACATGTGCACCTTTAGGCGTGCACAATATGGGACAAGATCGTGCACCCCTAGGGGTGCACAATTGCACTCCTATTTGTTAGTGTGTATGAATACAAACAGTGGCTTGGAAATGTCTGGGGATGCGCACTAGTACACTTCTATTGTGACGTAACGATGACTAAGCATTTCTGAACGCGCAATACCGTAATGCGCATGCGCAACGTTGTGCTAGACCCATAGAAGTATGAATAAACAAACCAACCCGTTTATAACTAGAAGGCTCACTTAACGCGCGCAAGTCACGTGTCCCATAGACTTTGTACATGGGCAACATGGCGGAGTGAACCGATTTTTGAAGCTCCCGTAGCCCACTTCTCTACGTCATCGCGTAGTGACCTAGAAATACTGGACCAATCATCATGCTATGCAGTGCGTAGACTATCGCGCCTATTTTCCTGCGCACTGTCCTAGATTTCATCACGCTTATGAGAACAATGGGAGCCATTGTGACGTATGCATATGAACTTGTTTTATTGACCTCGATCCCGTGACGACGCGTTTGAACTACTCTGTGATTGGTTAACTGTAGTTCCCAAGTAGCCCATAATGCAACCAGTTGTGGGCTCTTCCGGTGAGCAAAAATCGCTGCACTCTGGCAGCAGTGACACCCCCCTGGCTAGACCAGGGGGGTGTCGCTCTGCCAGAGTGCCGCGATTTTTGATCATCGAAAGGAATACCACTGCAGGTTGCATTATGGGATACTTGGGAATTACATAAACCAATCACAGAGCAGTTCATACGCGGCGTCACCAGATCGAGGTCAATAAAACAAGTTCATATGCATACGTCACCATAGATCCCATTGTTCTCAAGCGTGATACAATCTAGGACAGTGCGCAGGAAAAAAAGGCGCGATAGTCTACGCGCACTTCATAGCATGATGATTGGTCAAGTCTTTCTAGGTCACTACGCGATGACGTCTAGTGGTATTCCTTTGGTGCTTCAAAAATCGCTTCACTCCGCCATCTTGCCCATGTACAAAGTCTATTGGACACGTGACTTGCGCGCGTTAAGTGAGCCTTCTAGTTATAAATGGGTTGGTTTGTTTATTCATAATTCTATGTGCCAGACCAAGGATATTTAAATATATTAAGCGTATTTGTACAATAAGCGTATTGTACAGCTTTCGCTTTCCCTACAAATAATGTTGGATTAACAGTTAAGAGATATGAGGGAGGGCAAGCGAACAGCTCATGAATATTCAAGACCTAGATAAATCGCTTCAAATTTGACACTTTTTTAACACGTACGTCTATGGAGAGTTACCCCCCCCCCCCCCCCCCCCCCCCTTGGTCCGTACGCATGCGTTGTACACAATTACGGTCAGCTGATTTTCAGCTGTTCGTTTCTATGGATACAAAGACGATAGTCGTAATTTGTATCGATATCTCGGCCTATGACCAAAGTACCGTGTGTTTTATATCTTATCGTATTTTACCATCGCAAGTCACATTCACTCAATAGTAGCAAATTTAGAGCGAGAGTGTCTTATATTTTCACCATACAAATTACGTTTACTGACTTACGCATTAATACCTTAACCTTCTTATATTATTATGCAGGGGAAAAAAACATAACTGTATTTTATGTCCGTAAATCAAGCCTAGCGATTTTACTGTGCTCTCCAAATTGGGGCCGTATTGACACCAGCGCACATATCGGGTTTTGGCAGCTGGTGCGGCGATCGCGCAATCGATGAGCTGTTTCTCTCTTTGATAGTATATCACAGTATCGAATCTCTCTGTGCTAGACCAAAGACGCTTAATGGAAAGACCGACCACTGGACAATTTTCTTGTACAAAGTGAATGGGCAGTGCGCGATGTCCTCAGTTAATGCGCGCAATTACAGTCCTGACGTCACAATGCAAATTGCACAGGGGGTTCCCCACATATTTATTGTTGCAGTTGTTGTTGTTGCTGCTGGCTTAATGTGAATGACTCGGCTATTTTTAGCCTAGCAACAACACTATTTTCGGAAATAAATCAGCTGACTAAGCGCACCGATTTTATAATGCACACACATACGCGGTTATCATTGGTCAATTATTCCACAAAGCAGTATCATGTTGGGAAGAACAAAGTCGATTGGTTTGTCGGTACGTATATTCCAGACAGTGTGCGTGATAATATGCAAATATCCAAATATGCCATTGCCTGTTTATTGTGCACGTTCGAGATCTGTGAATTTAACAATTCTTTATTTCAAAAATGTGAGTGAAAATCTCTAAAAGCTATCGACTATAATTTTTAAATATTTTTACCTATACAAAGACAATATTGAATTAGAAAAGCAATGTGTCCCCCAGGTGTACCCAACTTGGAGATAAGCTGATGTTCAATCGTCATACTAGCCTGAATTTGCCGAGTTTAAGTAAGTACGTTCTGATCCTTACTTTTGTTTAAATTAATACTAACAAAGGGAACCCGTTTATGCGGAACTGTACCGCATAGAGCTGTAATATAACAACTCTATGCTTTTCCCTCATCTAGATGCTGAACAGGCGTTGATGAGTATTACCATAGAACATGGTGGAGTGAACCGAATTTTGAAGCTCCCGTGGACTACTTCTCTACGTCATCGCGTAGTGACCTAGAAATACTTGACCAATCATCATGCTATGCAGTGCATAGACTATCGCGCCTATTTCCCTGCGCACTGTCCTAGATTTGTATCACGCTTGTGAACAATGGGATCCATGGTGACGTATGCATATGAACTTGTTTTATTGACCTCGATCCGGTGACGACGCGTATGAACTAATCTGTGATTGGTTTACTGTAGTTTCCAAGTAACCCATAATGCAACCAGTTTTAGGCTCTTCCGGTGAGCAAAAATCGCGGCACTCTGGCAGCAGTGACACCCCCTGGCTAGACGAGTGTCTAGCATCACAATTATGCCAGGCTAGGCTGAGGCTGAGCCAAGATTGATGCTAGACATTTCCATTCATATTTGCGTCTAGCACTGGATTAATTCATGCAGTGCCGAGCCAGTGCTAGACGTAAGTATGTTATTGAGGCAAAATACCCCAGCCCCCTTGATAAAAATGTGCCCGTGCGCCAATGTTGTGAGGGAATAGTAAACAGAATAGAGCATGTCATCTGTTTCCTATGGGTTCCGAAAGTGTAATTTTAAGAGCTTCGTCATTTTAGTAATGGTCATTATTTTTTGTTTTGTTTTGTAGTCTTCTTTATCCAGGTTAGTCTCTTCAGTGCTTTTTTTTTTGCTCTGTTCTCCCAGAGGGACCTGCATCTAATATTACTATGTACAACTTGGCCATTTGATACACTTCCGCACAATATATTGTGCACTTTCTCCACTCCCTGGGGAGCATTCCAGCAGGTGCTACTTTATAGTGTACTCATGCTTTTGCCACCCTCATGCATGCCAAGTACCCATATTGCACCTGGGCGGGGAGCAGCTATGTGGATAAAGTGCCTTGCTGAAGGACACTAGTGCTGTATTGGCGGCATCGATCTGGGTTCGAACCCGGCTCCCGTGCTTGGCAGTTTAGCGCCTATCCGATCGTGCCACAAAAAACAACATTTTAATCTCGTCTGTATAACGTATCTTCTTATCCTGTTTCATTTCATTGTCATTTTATCATAAAGATAATACAACATTCGGACCTGAGGCGTCTGATTCGATGGCACGAGGATTTTCGCCTGAACCTCAACCAGCGGGAGTCTGACAGCCATGTTGACCTGCACGTGCAACAAACATCATCAACGAAGAAGATCAAGTTTAGAACGGAATACCGGGGTATGTTTAAATTTGGCACTTAATACGACACCATTAATTGCCCTAATGATGAAAGTGATTTCAGTTATATGCATATTTTACACATTTAACTCGTTAGTAACATATTGTCAATTGTGTTTTAGAAAATAAATCCTTCTCGCCTGTTTTCTGTTCCGTTTTCATGAACATTCAACATATGAATTAAAGGCATACAACTTATGTAGTCGTGCTAGACAGGCAAAAAAACACTTATGACCTGATTCTGCATAAATTAACTAAAGTAAAAAACAAAAAAAAGAGTTCTAAAATGTGTCACCTATAGAAAATCACGGCTCCGCATCGTTATTATAAGTGTGGAATACGACGTGCATGTAGCCAAAATCTAATAACCCTTTTTTTTATCCGTTTTGTAACTGGACATTTCCTGGCAGTTGGGATGGGAGGACTCGTCGTTAATTTACAAGCTTATGTCGTTTTGGTACCAGTTAATGTAAAATAAAAATGAAAACACTGTTACTATACTATACTGATTTGTCGGGAATTTATTCAAATTCAAATTTATTCAATTTCAGAATTAAATCTTAAGATGTTAACTCTTAAATTCTATTGTTTAATAATTTAATTCCATATCAATTACAACAAGAGCATGGAAAAACAAAATACACCACCGAGGTGTAGTTATTATGTTGTTAGTATCATCTTTGTATTATCTCTCTCCTTTTTGTCTTCATATTATGCAGATGGTGAAGAAATAGGACCAAAACAAGTGCCCCAACCGACTCGAGTTGCTGAAGACAGGCAACATAGGCAGGGCCGAGAGGACCTGGAAACAGAGGGCCAAGCTCGGCACGATGGTAAACAAATAGTTGACAAGTACTAGTAATAATTAATAATGGATTAATGTTGTCCCGATTATAACATGTATCCTACTAGTCCAGACAAAATACGACAAAAAGGGGGTCAACCCACCACTAATTGCAACAGAAACGATTCCACTTGTATTTGCTGTAGAATAGTCACTAAAACAACATACTAAAAGTTGACAAAAATTGGAGTGGTGGATAAGGGTCTAATTTGCATAAATTCAAAATGGCCGCCATACAGCCTTTTCGAGGCCATACCTCTGGATATGAAGCACTTAGAAAGTTAATTCTGGTGTCTACACCCATGTTTTCAAGGTCAAGCAACACGATTGTAACCTAATTAGCAACATTCAGGCAACCCATCATACCTAATTTGCATAAAGTTGTAAATAATATATTCAAAATGGCCGCCATGTATCCTATATCAGCCTTTATCTCAGTATGAACCCAACAGAAAAATATTTATTGTATATAGAACTATGTTTCCAGGTTATGGAACAGAATGTAAGTATATTTGCAACTTTTAAGCACCCCTTTATAGCTAATTTGCATATAAATATATTCAAAATGGCCGCCATGTAGGACACTTAATCCCATATCTCGAGATATGAAACACATACAAAGTAAATCTAAGCGTCTACACCCATGTTTTCAAGGTCAATGAACACAATTCTAACCTACCCAGCTAGCCACCTGACGTCGTGCCGATGTCATAAGTTGTTGGCCGGATGTCGGCTTATCGCGGTTGGCTCGAGGTTAAAATGTCCGCCAGCCCAACATCGTAACCACGTCATTTTGTGATACGTCAATTTCTGACAATGGCCCAACATCAACTCATGACATTGGACCAACATAACATTATGATGTGGGCGCGAGGTTAAAATGTCCGCTAGCCTAACATTGTCCCAACATCATTTTGTGATGTCGGGCAAATGTCAATTTCCGACAATGGCCCAACGCCAAATCCTGACATAGGACAGATATCAAATTCTGATGTGGGCTCGACGTTAAAATGTCCGCCAGCCCAACATCGTCACCACGTCATTTTGTGATACGTCAATTTCTGACAATGGCCCAACATCAACTCATGACACTGGACCAACATAACATTATGATGTGGGCGCGAGGTTAAAATGTCCGCTTGCCTAACATTGTCCCAACATCATTTTGTGATGTCGGGCAAATGTCAATTTCCGACAATGGCCCAACACCAAATCCTGACATAGGACAGATATCAAATTCTGATGTGGGCTCGACGTTAAAATGTCCGCCAGCCCAACATCGTAACCACGTCATTTTGTGATACGTCAATTTCTGACAATGGCCCAACATCAACTCATGACATTGGACCAACATAACATTATGATGTGGGCGCGAGGTTAAAATGTCCGCTAGCCTAACATTGTCCCAACATCATTTTGTGATGTCGGGCAAATGTCAATTTCCGACAATGGCCCAACACCAAATCCTGACATAGGACAGATATCAAATTCTGATGTGGGCTCGACGTTAAAATGTCCGCCAGCCCAACATCGTCACCACGTCATTTTGTGATACGTCAATTTCTGACAATGGCCCAACATCAACTCATGACATTGGACCAACATAACATTATGATATGGGCGCGAGGTTAAAATGTCCACTAGCCCAACATTGTCACAACATCATTCTGTGATGTTGGCCCAATGTCAATTTCCGCCAATGGCCCAATATCAAATCCTGACGTTGGGCCAACATCAAATTCTGACGTTGGCCCGACATTACAATGTCCGCCAGCCCGACATTAGCCCAACGTTATTTTTTATTGTTGGCCCAATATCAAATCTTGACGTTCGCCCGACGTTTGATGCTGGACCAACATCAAAATTTGACAATGGCCCAATGTCATTAATATGACATCTCCAATAAGAGGTCGACCTAATATAGCGCCGATGTTGGGACTGGTATCAATTTAAGAGGTCGCTACCCAGCTAGCCACCTGACGTTGTGCCAGCATTGGGCCAATGTAAAAAGTCGTTTTAAGACGACGTTGGGCCTACATTAAAAATCCGACGTCGCCGCGACGTAAAAATGTCCGCCAGCCCAACATCAGCGCGGCGTTTTTGTTTTTTTAATGCTGGCCAAACGTCATTTTGCGATTTCGAACCAACATCAATTATTGGTTGTGAAATTAATGTCGGGACAATGTTAGTAATGAGACAAGAATAGGACATCTCAATTTTTACGTCAAACCGAAATCCTACGACGTCAGAATGGGCAGCAGTGAATCAAGTCGGCTAATAGTCATTAAGTTGATGTTGAGCCGATGTCAATGATCCGACATGAATATGACATCTCAATGATGACGTCAATGCGATATCCTGCCGATGTCAGAACTGACAGCAATGAAACAAGTCGGCAAATGATCATAAAAGTGATGTTGCACCGATGTCAATAGTCGGACATGAATATGCCATCTCCAATATGACGTCGGGCTAATATCGCGCCGATGTCGGAAAAGATAGCAATTAAGGAGGTCGGTAAATGGTAGTAAAATTGATATCGGTCCGATGTTATTAATTAGACATGAATGTGATAAATATGTCAGGCTGATGTAAGAACTTGCAGCAATGAAACAACTCGGCAAATGGTCATTTAAATGATGTTGTGCCGAAGTCAATGATTAGACATGAATATGACATCTCAATGATGACGCCATAGCGATATCCTGCCAATGTCAGAACTGGCAGCAATGAAACAAGCCGGCAAATGGTCGCCAGTTACGACATCGGTACAACATTGACCCAACGTCATATTTGAGCTGTCATATTTATGTATATTTAATAACATAATCCCAACATCAATTTTGCAATCTTTGACTGACCTTTTAATTTGCTACCAGTTCCAACATCTGCGCGATATTAGCCCGACGTCATATTTGAGATCTAAATTCATGTCGGATTAATGACATCGGCACAACATCAGTTTAATGACCATTTGCCGACTTGTTTAATTGCTGTCAGTTCTGACATCGGCAGGATATCGCTTTGGCGTCATCATTATAGAGATGTCATATTGAGGTCCAATTAATAACATTGGCCAGACATCAATTTCACAACCATGTACCGACCTCTTAAATTGCTACCAGATACAACATCATCACAATATCGGACTGACGTCATAGTAGAGATGTCATATTTATGTACGAGTAATGACATCCGCCCGACATCTATTTCACAACCTTTTACCCACCTTTAAAATTTCGTAAAGTTCCGACATCTGTGCGGTATAGGCCCAAAGTCATATTTTGGATGTCATATTTATGTCTAATTAATAACTGTGACCCGACATCAATTTCACAGCATTTTACCGACCTCTTAAATTACTACCAGTTCCAACATCGGGGCGATAGAAGGCCGATTTTATATTTGAGATGTCATATTCATGTCGAATTATTGACATCGGCACAACATCCATTTAATGACTATTTAATGATTAGTTTCATTGGTGCCATTTATGACATCGGCAGGATATCGCTTTGGCGTCATAATTGAGATGTCATATGGATGTCCAATTAAACTCATTGGTCCGACATCAATGTTACAACCATTTACCGACCTCTTTAATTGCTACCAGTTCCAACATCGGCGCGAAATTATCCCGACGTCATATTGGAGATGACATATTCATGTCAGAATATTGACATCGGCTGAACATCGATTTCATGACTATTTGCCGACTCGTGTCATTGCTGCCAATTCTGACATCGGCGCTTGACGTCATATTTGTGATGTCATATTGATGTCCAATTAATAACATCCGTCCGACATCAATTCCACATTCAACCATTTACCGACCTCTTAAAATGATATATTCCGACATCGGTACAACATTGGCCCAACGTCATATTTGAGATGTCATATTCATGTTGGTTTATTGACATCGGCCCAACATTAATATTACAACCCTCTATCAAGCTCTTAAATTGGTACCAGTTTCGGCATTGGTGCGATTTTAGAGCGACGTTTTATTTGAGACGTATTTTTTTCGTCAACTTAATGACATCGGCACGACATTCAACTACAACCATTTTCCGACTTATTTCATTTCCAAAACCTCCAACTTAAATTCGACGTTGGCGTAATGTTGGCGCGACGTCTGTTTGCCGACCGCGATCTTGCCGACGACCTGCCGACACCGGTCCGACGTCAGTTAGCTAGCTGGGTACTTATATTTTTGTTAACTTGCTTTGAGAATCTATACTGAATTGAATTTCGTTTAATCGATTACAAACATTAGTAATTCAAAAGTTAAACAAAAAAGAAGTATTGCTATCGGGAAATTCATGATCGATTATAAGCGATCGTAAGTGAAATGAAAATTTTCGATTTTTGGAATTATTTATATAAAAATATATACTTTTGTCATGTCCTTGCTGCTGTATATAATTTAGAAGGATATATAAGAATATAAATAACACCTTAAATAGTGTTATGAATATGATTTTAAGGTGGATTATTTCAAATTCAACGCTCTACAAATACTAACTATTACAAAACATACATGCTAAGAAGAGGTGTATATATAGTATACTGATTGCGACCTATGTTTGTAGGACGATAGGATGATAGGTTTAGGAGTAGGCAATAGGTATAGGAATAGGATATTTATAGAATTATGATTTATTTATGAATGAATGTGTGTAAAGGTTAAACAAAATGCATGGATCGGACGTGGAATCTATGCATGTTTTCCAATTTCTTTTTACGTTTTTGATGTTGGTCCTACGTTGGCCATTTGACATTGGGCCATTGTCAAATGTTGATGTTGGTCCAGCATCAGAAAATGACGTTGGGCCAATGTTGGGTTAGCGGACATTCAAACGTCGGGCGAACGTCAAGATTTGATGTTGGGCCAACGTCAAGATTTGATGTTGGGCCAACAATAAAAAATAACGTTGGGCTAATGTCGGGCTGGCGGACATTTTAATGTCGGGCCAACGTCAGAATTTGATGTTGGCCCAACGTCAGGATTTGATATTGGGCCATTGGCGGAAATTGACGTTGGACCAACATCACAGAATGATGTCGTGACAATGTTGGGCTAGCGGACATTTTAACCGCGAGCCGACATCATAATGTTATGTTGGTCCAATGTCATGAGTTGATGTTGGGCCATTGTCGGAAATTGACGTTATGCCAATATCACAAAATGACGTAGTGACGATGTTGGGCTGGCGGACATTTTAACGTCGAGCCCATATCAGAATTTGATATCTGTCCTATGTCAGGATTCGGTGTTGGGCCATTGTCGGAAATTGACATTTGCCCGACATCACAAAATGATGTTGGGACAATGTTAGACTGGCGGACATTTTAACGTCGGGCCGTCGTCAAAACTTGATGTTCTCTCAACGTCAGAAATCGATGTTGGGCCTACGTTAGAACTGACATTGGGCCATTGTCAATAATTGATGTTGGGCCGAAATCGCTAAATGACGTTGGGCCAGCATTAAAAAAAGACGCCGAGCTGATGTTGGGCTGGCGGACATTTTAACGTCTCGGTGACGTCGCATGTCGCATGTTGGCCCAACGTTTACAACGAAAATGACATCGGCCCAACGATGGCACGACGTCAGGTGGCTAGCTGGGTAATTAGCAATATTCAGGCATCCCATCATGCCTAATTTGCATAAAGTTGTAAATAATTTATTCAAAATGGCCACCATGTATTCTATCTAAGCCTTTATCTCAGTATACAAACCCAACAGAAAGATGTTCATTGTATATAAAACCATGTTTCTAGGTAATGGACCAGATTATAGTACATTTGCAACATTTAAGCACCCCCCTTATAGCTAATTTGCATATATATATTTTTTTAAGACAGCCATGTACGGCATATGTATATATCATTGGAAATAACACATGTTATGAATTCATTCTGTCGTTATTCTATATACATATTGTCAATGTCAAACACATGATTGTGGCCATTTCAAGCATATTAATCATGAATACCTAATTTGCATACATTTGAATATACATAAAACTTAACAGACCTCCTTCCTAGCTCAGTCTGTACCGTAAAACTCCGTGTATAAGACGCACTTTTTTTTCGTCGGATTTTTTTTTTGCTGTGAAAGTTGGGGGTGCGTTTTATACACGAGTGCGTCTTATACACGGAGTTGTACGGTATATTAAATATTCGTCGAAATAAATGTTTCACTTAACAGAATATTTAAGAATGTTTTCATTGTTGGCTAGAAGTGCTGAAAAACCAATGATGATAACTCATTTGAAGCTAGTGTTAATTCATAAATGGAATGACAAAAAAATGCATCACAGAGTGGAGCGGAGCATTTTACTGCAGCCCTGCACAGGATCATCTGGAACAAAGGCCCATCATATAATGACATCTGCAAGCAATATGTCTTGTATGTGGAGAAAGTTGAACGAGAAACACTATGATAAGTCAACTGTGGTGTTTGATGGCTACATGAAGGGCCGGAGTACGAAATACGTCATCCACAGACGCTGAACTAGATTGCGCATGTGTGTACCTGTACAGGTTTTCTGGTTCGATAGTATTCTACGGGAAGTAGGAGGACTTTCTCTCCAACAGTAAAAACAAGCACAAGTTCATCATGCTGCTTGACGGACATCTAAGACACCTTGGGTGCCCTACAAAACATGATCCAGGAGATGATGATCTATTCATTGTCCAGACTGCTATCACCATTGCTGAGGCCGAGGGTACACATACCCATACTGTTCTTGTTGCAGATAATAATAATAATGGTATTTTATTCAACAAAATGTCACATTCACAGCTACAAGCTGAATTGCAGTGTCATTTGCAACAATATTTACAAACATGGAAATAACATTAATGAACTCACGAGGTATAAAGAAACCTTAATATATTATATACAATAATTAGAGAAATAAATCATAATATACCTGAATAGTATCACAAATTAGGCATGAATACTAACGAAAGACAGTAAATTATATTATTATTTTGTATATCGATTAATCAATAATTAAGTGATTAGAAAAATCAATAGGCATCATGTATCAATTTATATTTCCTAATGCAAATTTTATATTTTAAGATAACATTAAAACCATTATGACTGCTGTAACATTTACTGGGCTAGTTAAAAATTTACGAAAATTACATAATATATCTCAATCACAAATTAATAGAATAACGAATTAGCCGTAATTACTAACCAACGACAGTGAGTAATAATGTTGTTTTATATATTGATACATGAAATGAGTAATAACAAAAGCCCATAATATAATATTAAGGCATCGTGTATTAATTCGATTTCCTAATGCAAATTTAATATCTAAAAGTAAAATTTATAAAATTTAAAATACTTATAAATTAATATTTATAACACTTACTAAGCAAGTTAAAGATTTATACAAAAACTACATAAACTAGCAGCAATTCTTGGAAATTAGTAATAATTAATTATCCGAATAGAATGATATGATATATGAATTATAATGTATTGCATTCAATGGCTTAACTAACTTTATTCAATTACATGGATTATGGATATAATGATATCACCCGTAAATTGAGACTCGTACACAAAAATGCGAATTCAAATGCATTTCAATAAGAGTGTTTTGGTTTGGTTCAATAGCTTATAATAATCAACACTTACTTTTAAAGTCAAAAGTATTAAATGTACAATTATAAGGTACTGTATCTCGCTGTAATAACTAATTTGTACAAATCAATTATCCAATACAATTCGTAAGGGTGAATAAATGCATTTTTACCATCAAAGTATAATTGCCCGTTATTATACACAAATGCCTCACACAAAGATGATATGGAAAGTCTGGTTCTCCTTTGTTACCATACCGAGACAACAATGCAGAACATGTTTCTTTGTCCGGAACCTCGGCACTGCGTTAAGAAGGAGCAAAGATGTTCAGACATATCACTTCTGAAATCTGCTCTGGGTCCACAAGTATGTAACAGTATTGTATGTATGCATGCTTTCCTTGGCTGTGGCACGACATCCCATATTCATGGATTTTGGAAGGGAACAGCTCTAAAGCTTGTTCGCACTAACAGGATCTTCCAGGAACAGGCAGAAGTCTTTGGATATCAAAAGAGTACAAAGACTGATGTTGTATCAGCAGGACGGAACGCAATTGTTGGTCTATACAAAAGTTAGCCAGATGATAACCTGACAATTCTCTGTCTTCAACGTTTTCATGAGAAGGTCAGCACCTGTAGAGTGCCACCTAGAGTGCAACTTACTTATGCAGCTGCTTCTTTTCATAGCCAGCATGTATTCTTGTCAATGCAGTAAAGGAAGGGAAATTAAATCCAGCCATTGGCCTGGGGTTGGAGTGAGCGAGATGGAGAATTTAGTCCGATTCCTTCAGACAAAGCTACAGCTCCTAGGAATCTCCTGAAGCACCACAGTTGGCTTATCATAGTGTTTTCCACATAGGAGACATACTGCTTGCAGATGTCATCGTATGATGGACCTTTGTTCCAGATGATCCTGTGCAGACTGCAGTAATGCTCCCCTATCTGAGATGTATTGAATATACATATGCTCCTGGAGGCATGAAACGTCTCCAAAGTGTATCAGCCAGTTGAGATTTGTTTGCCAGTCGTGGTGTGAACTTATTCTCCAGTCGTGGTGTGAACTTGTTCTAGAACAGTGCAGGAGGATAGCTACACAGCTCATAATCAAACGCATCTTAGAGTTGTCTTGGCGTGTTCCTTATGTTATGAGTCTATGAAACAGTAGCTTATGATCGATTTGGATGGCTCCCTCTTTTGTTTGCAATGATGTGTTTTCACTCATAGTCAAGGCTTGATCTCTTCATTTGAATGTGTACTCTGTGATGCATTTTCCTGTCATTCCATTTATGAACTAACACTAGCTTCAAATGAGTTATCATCGTTGGTTTTTCAGCATTTCTAGCCAACAATGAAATGTAAAACATTCTTAAATATTCTGTTAAGTGAAACATTTATTTCGACAAATATTTAATATACAGACTGAGCTAGGAAGGAGTTATGTTAAGTCTTATCTATATTCAAATTTATGCGAATTAGGTATTCATGATTAATATGCTTGAAATGGCCACAATCATGTGTTTGACATTGACAATATGTATATAGAATAACAACAGAATGAATTAATAACATGTATTATTTCCACTGATATATACATATGCCGTACATGGCTGCCTTAAAAAATACATGTATATTTATACGCAAATTAGCTATAAGGGGGGTCGTTAAATGTTGCAAATATACTATGATCTGGTCCATAACCGGGAACATGGTTGTATGTACAATAAACATATTTCTGTTGGGTTCGTATACTGATATAAGGGCTTAGATAGGATACATGGCGGCCATTTTGAATAAATTATTTTCAACTTTATGCAAATTAGGCATGATGGGATGCCTGAATGTTGCTAATTATGTTGTAATTGTGTTCATTGACCTTGAAAACATGGGTGTAGACACTTAGATTTACTTTGTATGTGTCTCATATCTCGAGATATGGGATTAAGTGTCCTACATGGCGGCCATTTTGAATATATTTATATGCAAATTAGCTGTAAAGGGGTGCTTAAAAGTTGCAAATATACTAAAATTCTATTCCATAACCTGGAAACATAGTTCTATATACAATAAATATTTTTCTGTTGGGTTCATACTGAGATAAAGGCTTATATAGGATACATGGCAGCCATTTTGAATAAATTATTTACAACTTTATGCAAATTAGGTATGATGGGTTGCCTAAATGTTGCTAATTAGGTTACAATTGTGTTCCTTGACCTTGAAAACATGGGTGTAGACACCAGAATTAACTTTCTAAGTGCTTCATATCCAGAGATATGGCCTTGAAAAGGCTGTATGGCGGCCATTTTGAATTTATGCAAATTAGACCCTTATCCACCACTCCAATTTTTGTCAACTTTTAGTATGTTGTTTTGGTGGCTATTCTACAACAAATACAAGTGGAATCGTTTCTGTTGCAATTAGTGGTGGGTTATTTCATATTTTGACTGGACTATATCATTGTCTTTGGAACTTATCGATATTATCATGTAGCCATCCCGATTACCTTATTTCATGTATATGTGACAATATTATATGACCTATACAGGGTGGCCCAAAAAAAACGGAACGGGGCACTTCCCACAATATAGTAACAAATGTTTTATGTCTATCGGATAGAGTGTCTTTTCAAATGAACAACGATACCAAGAACAGTCAATTTGGTCGTGTAGTTTTTGTTTTAGGGCGCTGTGAGTGACACCATGTCAGGTTCTCTTTTTTGTCAATTTGTATTGAGCCAGCGCTTGATGAATCGCACGAACCGCCATTAATATCGTTGAGCGTCGCGCACTATTGTTAGTGTGCACTCAGCCGTGTGCCGAGAGAATGGGTATGGTCGCTGAATGGTATTACGGGCAAGGAGTGCGGTTAAACTGGCATTGACTAGGTCGAAATCGACATAAATCGGCACCTGACATGGTCTCACTCACAGCGCCCTTAAACAAAAACGACCTGACCAAAAGTACTGTTCTTGGTATCGTTTTTCATTGGAAAAGACACACTATCCGATGAACATAAACATTGTGCTATTATATTTTGGGAAGTGCCCCGTTCCGTTTTTTTTGGGCCACCCTGTATAGATACTGGTGTGCGATTGGTCAAAATGCTGTCACGTGACCATCGGTACAAGGATGGGAAGCGTTATATTGACCAACATGACGTAAATTACGTGTAGTGTAGGAGTAGCACCTTTGTAGTATTGTCGGTCGCACTCGGCTAGCCTGAGTGGACAGCACGCACTGGTCTCCACGCTCGCTCAACTCTCATGCATGGCTCCAAGTAGTCGCGGGCACAGCGGCGGCCACACCCTGGTACACGGTGTCGACCCACCGGCTAAACTGCATGAGGGGAGCCAGTCTCTCTGGTAGGTTTAGAGCCTGACTAAGCCAAACGCTGTGCCATTATCATCCGCTTCGTGACAAGCCAATAAAAGGTTGACATCCACAGGCACAACATCTGATGCCAACCAGTCACTGCAGCCGGGATGCTGCTCCGGTCGTCCTGACTTCGTCATGCCATCGGATCAAGCCGCACCCTGGTCAAGTGTGTGGGATTGCCCCTGTGCAACGGTTCTCCCACCTCAATCCAATCACGCACTGGCACCATCATCAGCTAGCTATTGCGTCATTTACCATCAACGTGTACACCCAAGTCCTACGGCGACAGGCGAGTGGTGCATCAGCAGGTGATGCCGACACTGGGAGCTGACAATCACAGACCTGCACGTAGGCGGCTTTAGAGTGATGGCCATCCTGCTACTGATTCAGAGGGCGGAAGTGCAGGGGGGTCCTTCTACTGCGACTGACCAGCCTTATCTAGGGACAGCACTGGTCACCCCAATCCGGGGAGGGGGCAATAAAAGGCGCCCTAAACAAAGCCCGTCCTCGCTAAACCCGCCCAGCATGCCGCAGCTGGGGGTTCGCCACAACTCAACTGCGGACGACCTAATGAAAGAATATATAAAGGACGGAAAAGGACACTGACCCTGGCAACCTGGAACGTGCGAACGCTCCAGGATGCCGCACGATCTGACAGACTCGAAAGACGCACAGCCCTGGTTGCTAGAGAACTCAACCGTTACGACATTGACATCGCCGGCCTCTGCGAAACAAGATTCCCAAACGACGGCCAACTGACCGAAGTCGGTGGAGGGTATACCTTCTTCTGGAAAGGCCTCAGTGATGATCAGCCCCGCATCCACGGTGTTGGACTCGCCATCAAGACATCCATTGTAGGGAAACTAACAGAGATACCCAAAGGCCACAACGCACGACTGATGTCATGCAGAATGCCCTTGACCAACAAACAGCACATGTCCATCATTGTTGGCTATGCTCCCACGCTACCCAGCCCTGATGAGGCCAAGGAAGCATTCTACAGCGACCTAAATGACCTTCTATCAACAATCCCTCGCAACGACAAACTGTACATTGTAGGCGACTTCAATGCACGTGTTGGATCTGAAGCAGACCAGTGGCCTCGCGTGATTGGCAGGAACGGCGTCGGGAAGATGAACCCCAACGGGCTCCTCCTGCTTCAGCTCTGCACTGAGCACCAGCTCTGCATTACCAACACACTGTTCAGAATGGCCAACAAGTACAAGACATCTTGGCAGCACCCCAGATCGCGTCACTGGCACCTTATCGATTACGTCATCACCAGACAACGAGACCAAGGTGATACGCTTATCACAAGAGCGATGCGAGGTGCCTGCTGCGGGACAGATCACAACCTCATCCGATCAAAGCTCAGGCTAAGTCTAGCACCTCGACGTAAGACCAAGAACACTGGCACACGTAGACTTGCAACTAACAAATTACGGGATCCTACCATTGCTGAGAGCCTTGCTACCAACATCACAGCAGCGCTCCTTACTAAACCCGAAAAGACTAGCCTGACCACAACTGAGGATTGGGACTCGTTGAAGAATATTCTTCTTGAAGCTACAGAGAACACTGTCGGCCACAGCAAGAGGAAACATCAAGACTGGTTTGATGATAACAACGAGCCGATCTGCTCCCTCATCGAAGAAAAGAGGAAAGCACATACTCTACTACTAGCCTGTCCAACTTCCGCCGAGCGAAGGGATAACTTCACACGCCTAAGGAACCTGGCACAAAGCAGCATCAGAGAGATGAAAGATGGCTGGTGGCGACGAAAGGCTACCGAAATTCAAGCAGCCGCTGACAGGAACGACCCCAAAGCCTTCTTCGAAGCTATAAAATTAGTATACGGTCCACCACACAGTAGAACGCTACCTCTACGAGGCATCGATGGAACCCTCATCACCTCACGATCAGGCATACAGGAAAGATGGGCTGTTCATTTCAAGGATCTACTCAATCGTGATACAGATGTCAACGCTGAGGTCATCAGCCAGATACCTCAACACCCCACCATAGAGCAGCTAGACCTACCGCCATCTCTTCATGAAATCGAGACAGCCATCAAGAAGACCAAAAATGGAAAGTCACCGGGACCGGACGGACTACCCGGCGAAGTCTTCAAGTTTGGAGGCCCCCTGCTCTGCACGCATGTTCATGCCATCTTCTGCAAAGTATGGGCAAATGAAGTCATCCCTGCAGAGTGGAAGGATGCCGACATAATCACCATCTACAAAAAAGGGGACAGAACAGATTGTGGAAATTATCGTGGAATCTCGCTCCTGGCAGCCATAGGCAAGATATTCGCGCGCGTTCTCCTGCAGCGTCTCTCCAACCAAGTCGCCGAGGCCATCCTACCCGAGACTCAGTGCGGCTTCAGACCGAATCGCAGCACTACAGACATGGTCTTTGCAGCTCGCCAAATCCAGGAGAAATGCAGAGAACAGAACAAGGGCCTTTACTTTGCCTTCTTCGATCTCACTAAGGCCTTTGACACTGTCAACAGGGAGGCACTTTGGAAAATCTTGGCAAGATATGGCTGCCCTACCAAATTCATCAACCTCGTCAAACTACTACATGAAGGCATGCAAGGAAGAGTGAAGTCGGACAATGCCTTATCAGAAGCCTTCAACATCACCAACGGAGTCAAACAAGGCTGTGTGCTAGCACCTTCACTCTTTGGCATCTACCTCACTGCTGTCATACAGGAAGCACTCGGAAACAACAACAGGGGCATCTACATCCGCTATCGCTCGGATGGTAAGCTGTTCAACCTCTCTCGCCTCAGAGCTAACACCAAGGTACGAAGAGAACTGGTTAAAGAACTTATGTTTGCCGATGACTGTGCGATAGCAGCGCATACCGAACAGGACATCCAGGACCTAACGGATTCCTTTGACAGTGCTACATCTAGATACGGCCTAGCAATCAGCATAAAGAAGACTGAAGTCCTGTACCAGCCACCGCCAAGAGCTGAGCATGCCAACCCCAGCATACACATCAGGGGTCAACAACTGAAGTCTGTACAGTCATTCAGATATCTCGGGAGTACGTTGTCTTCAAGTGCCACCATTGACGATGAAATAACTCACAGAATTAGCCAGGCCAACGCATCATACGGACGCCTCCGGTCAAGAGTATTCAACGATCATGACATTAGACTTGAGACGAAAATCCGAGTATATGAGTCGGTTGTCCTGTCTTCTCTACTATACGGCTGCGAAACATGGACTATGTATAGCAGACACCTGAAGACACTTGAGAGATTTCACCAGAGGAAGCTAAGAACGATAATGCGAATTCGGTGGCAAGACCTAGTTCCCAACACTGAAGTCCTCACCAGAGCCCAGTCCACAAGCATTGAAGCCAAGGTGGCCAAGACTCAACTTCGCTGGACAGGCCACGTAGTGAGGATGCCAGATGACCGGCTCCCCAAGAAGATTCTCTACTGCGAACTAGAACAGGGAAAGAGATCTGTTGGGGGCCAACGAAAGCGTTTCAAAGACACCCTCAAGGCAACGCTTAAAAAGTGCCACATCGAACCAAACACATGGGAGGACACAGCGGCTGACCGAGCCAAGTGGCGTCAATCAACCAGGCTAGGCGTTGCGATCCTCGAAAAAGAAAGAACAACGACTGCTGAAGAAAAACGCACCAGGAGGCACCAAAGGCGCGAACAGCTTCAGGCAGCTCCACCGACAGATGACATCACACTCAGATGTGAGGAATGCGGCCGGCAATGCCGATCTAAGATTGGTCTTCTCAGCCACAGTCGAGCACACCGACCTCAACCATGACGCATATGCAGCTAATGACGTCGAGTCTTCGTCGATACGACGGACGTCCAAGAAGAAGAAGATATGTTTTGGTACCGTTTTGTGATATCAAATATATACCCAACATTTTGCAAAGGGTTGTGTGATTCATAAACAAAGCAATTAATTTCCACCACTTACGGAACCACTGCTATTTCCTGGTTCCACACGGGCCAAGCATTTGCGAGTGCGCCAATGCTTTTGCGCGTTCGTCAATAGAATCCTGGATGATTCGTTCGCTCTGCACAGAGCGCTCTGGCTCTCCGCACATGTAGTCTACGCAATTCAGACCACATGAACGCATGGTTGAGAATGGTGATGCGTTTTCCAATTATATATTTTTGTCGGAAAACATATTTTTGTGAACTTGTTGAAGGAATGGAATACTAAATATTTTACCTTTCTATAATAAAAATATTATTTTGGGGTGGTGGTACCCTTTAAGCATTAGAGCTTAAACAGTGGCAAGCTTAATATTGCCATTGGAAGATAGGTGACACACTACTTGCCAAAGTATTTTCTTTTCTTTTTCTATTGAGACTGTTGTAGATATTTGTAAGACTATTGATGCCTTGAAATGCCGCGTGTGCTACTTGCGGGGAGGAGGAGGGGGGGGGGGGGGGGGTATACCGCTTTGTTTTGACATACGATCGATATAAAATATCCGTAACGTCTTAGCTTTATTCATGCTATAGAGACAATTTAGTAATGTATAAGATTATTGAACCACCATATTTGCCAAAATAGGAGGATATGATATTTTTAAGAAAAATCAGCTAATTCATCACAATTCACATCTTTCAATTTATGGGCCCCGTTGCAAAATGCGATGCAATCGATTGTTACTTCAGAAAATATGTGTGCTTAAACCAATCAGATTTGCGCATTTAGAACAAGTGATCTGACTTACACACTAGCTGTTTGATGAAATTCACTTGTTTATAGCGACCGCATATCTAATATGGTATGCAGGCGGTGGCCAGCACAGAGGTCAGTGTGGGCGATCGTTAGACCAAATGGGAATTAGACTAAATGGTCATTAGCCGAAATAGTGTTTAGACGAAAGGGCATTAGACCAAGTGGAAAGTAGACCTATTGGTATTAGACGAAATGGCATTAGACCAAATGGTAATAGACTAAATGGATATTGGACCAAATGGTTATAGACCAAACGGTAATTATACGAATTGCATATAGACCAAGTGAAGAGTAGCCTAACTGAGAAATAGACGAACTGGTATTAGACGAAGTGATAATAGACGAAACGAGAAAAAATAAAATAGACGAAGTGACAATTGGCCCATTTGGTGATTAGACGAAACGGCATTTGCCTAAATGGGCATTAGACCTAGTGATGATTAGACCAAATGGGTTTAGCCGAAGTGGAGTTAGACGAACTGATGATTAGACCAAGTGGTATTACACCAAGTGAATATAAACCTAAACGACGGCATCATGTGATAAGGAAGGGATCAGCCTTGCCAAATTACATTTGAACAGGAGTGCGATCGCCCAGTTGTATGCATACTCCAGCCATGGAGCTGTATTTAGGACATCTATGCAGCAGCTCTTGTGGCTAAAGCCTCACTTTTTTGTATAATGTCTTGAAGTTTGTTTTGAAAAGGAAATAAATGTATATTGATAATATAAATGCATCAAAATATAAAGAAAGAAACGTAGGTGGCGACAATAGTCAATATAGAATAATCGCCAAAAAGAACTGAATTACAACAACAACATACATTTTTGACTCTCCTGCCGCTGCATGCTCGCGTAATAGTCTCATTTGCCAGTCGCTTACAACATTAATATGCGATTTAAAGTATATTAAAGAGATCCATAGTGACATTGTTAAATAATTATTTAAGCGCATTTGAACATTCTATATGGAAAATGCGCTATATAAATGCATTATTATTATTATTATTATTGTCCAAATCCACAAATCTTAATTAGAACTCTAGTGGTCCTTATACCTTGTTGGAAGTAGTATATAAATAACTAGAAGAGAATCTACGCACTGCGCGCTAATTTTCCCATAGCCTTAACACGCAGCAAACATGGCCGGTTAGGGAAACTTCATGGACTGGCTAACATGGAATGCTGGGTATTTTGTAGTCTATGATCTAAGACCCTCGATCGCATGCTAAAAATAATCCCACCACCCATAATAGATAGCCGCCAACGAGAGAGATCTGCACAACAGCAGTGATGGCTGCCAGCCGAGGCCTCGTGAGCAGCGATCACTGATGTTACGCAGACCTCTCTCGTTGGTCGCGCTATGTTCAGCATGCGATCGAGGGTCTCGATCCTAGACTAAACGTATCCCAGAATTCCATGTTAGACAGTCCATAAATGTTTCCAAGATTAGCGCGCAATATGACCCCCCTGGTTGTACCAATAGAAGCATGGAACCGGTTTCGGGTTTTCGAATTCCCCTTTCGTTAAAAATTATAAATAAGATACAAGTTTTTGGATTTTTAATTATCCACTGGAAAGTTATAGCTGTGTACAAAGTCAATGCAATGCGTTAGCGAATATCACTTTGCATTACGCTCATTACTTGGTTATGTACTTAATATCCAGTTAACGCCGTATAATGTTCATACATTACTCAAATCACAACAATACACATTGTATCAACAATTCATCACTGTTTGTTGTCAACAAAATTACTATAGATCCCTTTAAAGGGATTTAGCAACATTGTCAAATTCCTCAAAACCCACTTGAAACTCTAGTGGTTCTCTCATACTAGCTTGTCATATTAACAATGCAAGCACGGGACAGGTTTCGATTTTCAAGTTTCCATTTCGTTTTTATATTTAAGATTGAAGTGTTCAGATGTTAAACTGTCTACGAGGTAATTTAAGCCGTGTACAAAGTAAGTGCAATGAGTTAGTGAATATCACTTTGCACTTTTGTTCATTTCTCGGCCAAAGAACATCCAATTAATGTGACATTTTCACGCAGTACTTTGTGGATATATCAGATCACACCAATCCACTTTTGTTAATCACTCATCACTTTTTGCACGTGTCAACCAAATTACTATAGATCCCTTTCTAAAGACCCGTCGCTTGATTGCCTCGGAACAGATGTGCATTCTTACACACCATGCATGTTCCTGAGGGCATGTTCCTGTTCAATATGTTCTGACTTTTGAATAATGTGTTAAACAGAATATATGGAGATAGGAGGTGTGCAAAATCGGCCTGTATTTCTATTTTTAGGTCTACAAATGATATTGTGATAATTGCAGAATGCGGCGGCATGCAGGTGTACCCATTATCATTTATCATCGACACTTCATGCGATCATGGTTATATTTACATCTGTTGGTAAGGGGTTACCTATGTTCATTTCCATTGAACTTATAAAGCTTATTATGAGAGCTTGAAGAGCTAGAGATAGAGTTGATTCAGTTTGTATAATTGTGTGCTCTTTCAAACTTTAAATTAAGTTTTTGATAACCATACAAAAAATATAGTTATCAATGCGCCCTCTAAACCAAAACTGAACTTGTATGTATTCCCGCAGAGGTATAGCTTGGGGCAAGGGTTGACACAGTGCCCATGCTGCATCCTCAGGCCTCCCTCCCCCCCCCCCCCCCCCCCCTCCCCCCCCCCCCCACCTCCCCCTCCCGTGCCCCGGAGGGGAAATTTATAAAGATATATATTATACTAAGTTTGAACAAGGTAGTTTCTATTCATAATGGTCATTATTCATAGGGGTCGCTATTTATAAGGGTCATTATTTATACCGTTATATTTTCCTATATTGAAGAAACGCTATTCATAAAACGAAAAAGAGGTCGCTAGTCATAAGGACATAAAGAATTCTGGTCATAAAGGTAGCTACTCATAATCAAGAGGTAGGGTCACTATTCATAATTCACATTGAGGGTCACTACTCATAATATAAGTCCGCTATTCATAATACAAAATCAGGGTTGCTATTCATAAACAATAAAAAGGGGCGCGATTCATATTGGGGTCACTATTCAGAATAAAATACCAGGGTCGCTAGTATAATGAAAGAAAATTATCGCTATTCATAAAACAATTACAGGGTGGCTAGGCGACCCTTATAAATAGGGAACCCGTTTTCAAATTAAGAATAGCAACCCTGATGAATAGCGACCCTTATGCAAAGCGAGCGGAGCCCGTTCGAACAGTTATCGTACACACTTTCGCAGTATCGATCAGTCGTTGGCGATGGGTTCGGTTTTAAAGCAAGTACAAGTGAAACTATTACCTATTATTTGGCTATATTTAACCTTTACTTTTTTCAATCTCTCTAAGAATCTGTTTCGATTTATTCTTGAAATACCGTATGAGGACATATTGTTGTATGCAAAAGAAAAGAGGGTCGGAAGGAAGACGCGTTTTCCTGTCATTTCCCGTTCTTGGTTGGGTTTTATTAGTAATATATTGTATGGCTCATCCTTGTAACGAGGCTTCGCTTCCACATTTCCGAAATTACTGGAGAAACATTGTCAAAATTCACAAAACTTACTCAGAAACAACGGGCGATTATCACATACCAATACAAGCATCATGACGCAGGTTTGGGTTTTCCAAATTTCTCTTTCGTTATACAAATGGTCGAAGTATTCAGATGTTCGAGCGAATAAGACTTTCAACTGTGTACAAATGCAATAGGTAGCAAATGTCACTTTTGTATTTTTGCTCATTACTCGGAAATGAGACATTCATTTACCTTGAAATATCCACACATTACTCAGTGGACATAATTTATGAGATCACAGAAACACACATTGTATTAACCCATCGCTAATGCTTTGCCCATATTACATCCCTTCAAGGTAGTTACAGCCGAATTATGCAGCGGCTCGTGTGATAGTCGTTCTTACCAGTCGTTCCTGGATTTTAGACACGAGGCCTATTTGTTGACCTCCAATTCGTTCCGTGTGTTTACTAGATAGACCATTTATTACGTGATAATCACTATCATACCAAAGTCATATTTCAGAAACATTATCAACTATAATTGCCAGAGTTAGGGTTAGGGAAAAGTAATCGCTTTGTCCAAATCTAACAATAATGACAAACATTAATTTGTCACCTATATCAACCTATAAAGAGGATGAAGCGCATAAAAGATGTTTTTTATTACATATCCATCTGTAATAATTGAGTGTTATATTAATGACACCATTCTAAACCCTCAAGTATACTCGAATTAAGTAGTTTCATTACATGAGTCAGCAAAACCGCCGTATAGGTAACGTCGTTTTTATTATCGGTCATTCCTCGGCTGTATAACATTATACATAATTTCGTTAAATATTACCAACTTTCCGACCTCACTCATAATTATAGTAAGTAAAGTGAACAAATAACACGTTAGGTATTATTTCTGTTGCTAGATGCATACATTTATAAGAAAACTACATAAGAACCAAAATCACAAACACAGCTGTCTTCATCATTGTTGACAATTTATTCAGACCAAAGTCTCGGAAGATTTTGCATTGAATTGGGCTTTTTAGAGCATAAAACGCTAGACTAATTCGACCATGGCCGACGGTGATCAAGTTTGCAGAGGAAGGACGGGGTGAATCCTTGGAATAACCTGAATATACCAGCACCAAGTGACACGGCTGGAAATGGCCTAGTCCCACTATAGTGTTAGTCCTTCCGTTTCCTATCCGTTTGACATCCGGAAGGTACTAGCACGAAACGAAATTAAGCGGACCAAGCTCGAAATGGACTAGTACTAGTATATATAATTTCAATTCGCCTCCGTTTCGCGTGAAACGAAACGTCATGGAATTTCAAAATAATCTACGATACTGACCGTTTCGCAACATTTTGGTAGGATATGGAACGGAAGGGGAACAGCTACAGTGGGACTCGGCCATAACGGGCATCGAAACCACACGATCAACGTCCGCTTCCGAGACAAAGCATTCGTTGCCATAGAAACAGACATGTTGAGTGCATTTAAATTAGTTGCTACTTCATCCAGACTTTCAAGATAATGTATGTAAACCAATACCTGAGATGTACGAGAGCGCTGCTGTGCAGATCCATGGGGTGTCTCATTGGTGGACCCCCCCCCCCCCCCCCCCTCCCCCCAACCCGCGACCCTTCCATAAGAAAACATTATGTAAGGGTTAAACGTTATATACTTGAACGCTTTTCCAGTATACATGGTATAATGCAAAAACGCTACGAAACACCCGTGTTTTTTTAAAATGTCATCAAATCCTTACCGTGAGATGGGGTATCCACCTCCCCTCCCCCTTCAATCCCTCTCACTTTACCCACTACACAACTCATCGATATAGTAGTTGTTGTAGCCTATAATATGGGCGTTCAAGTCTCCAAAATGGGGGGAGGGGGCTGACAAGGGCCTCTAATTGACGTAACTAACAATTCGATGTTTCCTAATGCAATTATGTATACCTATACTCGGAAGATACGAAGAGCGAAAAGAAACTTGTTTAATACTCCCTTAATAATTTTAACTTAATGCTGGTGGGTCAATTTCCGAAAATATCATACAATAGTTGAAAGCCTCCCCCCCCCCCCCCCCTACCCCCTTCATAAATACAAAAACGTCCATACTGAGCACGATAAACACTATATACAGCGTTTTTAGAAGTGTTTCAGGCTCGTCTTGAGGTGGGTTTATAAATGTGTTTTTAGAATTTTGAAATGCATGTCAGGTAAAAACCCTACGTACGCTGAGTATGGGTTAAGCAAGTAAAGATCAACACACGCTTTAGCAACTGTAAAGATAAAACACGGTTCAAAAAGTTGATTAATGGCTATAAATCAAGATAAGTGCTTACTTACAGTTTATAGCTTTATAGTTACATCTAAATATGATATCCGGGTGAACCGTAATAGAACCAATACTACAATATGTACCGCCATATTATCCTCACCTTGACACTCGGCGGATTAAGCCATCCGCACACAGAGCCGACTTGACCCGATCCGACTGGTTTTCAGTCAGGCTACAGTCGGTTTCGTTCAGTCGTAGTCGATTCAACATGATGAATCGGCCTCAAATGATCTCCGACTGGCTCTTGACCGGCAAAACAGGAGTCCTGTGGCAGCGTATACTGAGTTGAACCGACTGAAAACCAGTCGGATCGGGTCGAGTCGGCTCTGTGTGCGGATGGCTTTAGCTATACGAATATGGGTCATGAGGGCCCCCCAACAATGTAACTAAATTAATTTTTTTAACGTGGGGTAAAAAAGGCATGTCAAGAAACGCAGTGTGTATTATACCTCGGCTGTATAACATTATACATAATTTCGTTAAATATTACCAACTTTCCGACATCACTCATAATTATAGCAAGTAAAGTGAACAAATAACACGTTAGGTATTATTTTTGTTGGTAGATGCATACATTTATAAGAAAACTACATAAGAACCAAACTCACAAACACAGCTGTCTTCATCATTGTTGACAATTTATTCAGACCAACGTCTCGGAAGATTTTGCATTGAATTGGGCTTTTCAGAGCATAAAACGCTAGACTAATTCGACCATGGCCGACGGTGATCAAGTTTGCAGAGGAAGGACGGGTTGAATCCTTGGAATAACCTGAATATACCAGCACCAAGTGACACGGCTGGAAATGGGTTAGTCCCACTATAGCGTTACTCATTCCGTTTCCTATCCGTTTGACATCCGGAAGGTACTAGCATGAACATGACGAAACGAAATGATGCGGACCAAGCTCGGAATAGACTAGTACTATAGTATATATAATTTCAATTCGCCTCCGTTTCGCGTGAAACGAAACGTCATGGAATTTCAAAATAATCTACGATATTGACCGTTTCGCTACGTTTTAGTAGGATATGGAACGGAAGGGGAACAGCTACAGTGGGACTAGACCATAACGGGCATCGAAACCACACGATCAACGTCCGCTTCCGAGACAAAGCATTCGTTGCCATAGAAACTGACATGTTGAGTGCATTTAAATTAATTGCTATTACCCAGGGGGCAAAGGGGGTTTAGCAGCTTTTGCCTGTTGTAAAAGGTTGGTCACCAGAAATGGCTTCTAGGACCCTCTAGGATCACAACCTAGGTGGACAACCTCGCGAACTAGCTACTGGAAGTCCACAGGATGAGTTTCAAGAAAATTACACCTATAATACACTAAATAGTCATGAATACCCAGTCACACATTTTGCACAATTACACCACAATGCACTGCTGATTCCAGATTGTTGTTTCATGGAGGACATTCCTAAAGTCCTGCGCATCGTTTGATACCAAATTTGAGCATATTGCATCTTTGGTTACTGCGTCACACGTCGTTACAACGTGATACATCACATACGGACGTGAAATTCGTATACAGCGCGTATGTATAAAAGACAACTAAATTCTTAAAAAATGAAAAATAGGCTATATCTCGATCTTTAAACATGTAATTCGCACTTTAGATATCTATTAAGAGCATTATATAATGAAACTAAGCATGTACTTTAATAAACAATAAAAACATATAAGCATTAAAAACCATGAAATACATAAGAATATGAGTTTGTAATGTTATAATTTGTTTAGATGTGGTTAAATTACTATAATCAAATGATACAAAATATCTCCACAAAATTACATGATGCTTATCCCGTGAATGAGATACCCGGGAGGAGGGAAGGGGTGTTCAAAAGACCAGCCTTTCATCAATGGACTCCAAACATAATTATAATCGAGGTCAGTTTGGTGTGTTTGTAGTGTGTCTGTAGGCTTACATGACACGTTTGAGGGCAATTTTAATTCTAGGTCTAAAGGAGATATATCGTGAAAGTTGATTCATGTTAAAGATTGGCCCACATAAATGTATCATATGACCATTTTAGAAACACAACCTATAGTTGGACTAGCTGCTGGAAGTCCACATGAAGCGAAACTTGAAAAGCATCTACAAAAAACCCACTAAAGGCAGCCATCCGATCTACAAACAGAGTTGAAAAGTATGCTCCCTCTATGCTGCATCTCCATTCATCCATGCCACACCATACATCTGGTCAGAATCGTGTCATCAGGGATAAAGAGACATGCAATTTTGTTTATGTGTTATGCGCTATATAGAAATGTTTCATTATTATTATTAAAGAGGTTGTAGTCAAAGTCAATGACAATCGAACTGTACAAGCACAGTGGTTGTTAAAGCAATGTGTGCCATAAGTCACTGGCCATCTCATAAAGGTGAAGCATATGAAGCAGTCACTAAATGGCACGCAAATCTATTGCTGGAAGAATTTCCTTTCGGTACTGATATCTTACACCTTTGTTGAACATATACATGTACATTGCAGTTAGGCCAGCCTGAAGTCTGCTGAACAGGAACAGAGGTGTGCCCTATACAAAATGAGCCAAAGTCTATGAAGTTAGTGGAAAACGTGCAGCTCCTGATCCACATGAGTTTTTTGCTATATCAAGCTACCAAAACAAACCATTTGAGCTTACCCTGTGAAAGGTGGTGAGATTATGGACAGCTTGAACCTTAGCTCGGTCAAAGCCATCTGCACATTGGTGGTGGATAGAAAGAAAAAGAGTATTGTTCTCACAGTGGGGTCTGCTATGGAGGTTCCTGTCGGCTTGGATCTACACAACAGGCATGGAGAGGCTGTTACAAGGGTCTTACTTTATACATTCTACAACAGAGTAGTTCACAGAGTCGACAGAGTAGTTATTCATGCCAACGACACTGATGTCACAAGCACGTCTCACTGATCTCTCAGAGCTGTGGGTGAGGACAGCCCAGAATCGGCACATATCGACACTGCTGGTAAAAAAAACCTGCCAATGCTTTAACAGATGACATTATCACTTGAACACAAGAACTTGCAAT